>JAJPUD010014107.1:0-41693 GCA_023553655.1 Myrmecobius fasciatus
GGCACTTCTACCTCCCAAAGATCAGGTTACTACAGCAAACAGCTATGCAAGCTAACCATATATACTGGCCATGCCAAGAAAGGAAATGATCAAGGTATAGCTCTGTTGATTCTACCTTGACAGCACCTCTTATATCAGCCCTTTTTGCTACCATTTGAGTTCAGGCTTTTAGCAACTTTTGTCTGGCTTATAGGCCTCCGAGATTCTGGATTCCTCGTCTCCAGGATCTCCTTTTTTCAACCTATTCTCCTCAATTTGCCAAAATATTCTTCCAAGTATATGGTCAAATCATTTCCTAGCTTAAAAAACTTTTGTGGCTCCTGACTTTCTGGAGGATAAAATGCAAACTCCTTAGCCAGGAGAAAAGGCCTTCCATCATCTCACTTGAATCAACAAGTTTTTTCTCTGATGCCCAGCTCAAAGCCAACTCTCCCTCTTCATTTTTTTTTTAAAAACACAAGTACTTTGAGCAGATTCTGCCCTCTGAGACTTTCTTTAGCAAGTCTATTTTATACTGTGCTTATTTGTGAAGTTGTCTTATCATTATTGGAAAAGCAGGCACCTTTAGGGCAGAAGTAATTTCCTCTCCCCTCCTTGCATCCTTACAGCAATAAGGTTCTGAGACTAAACAAGTTAAATGTTTGTCCAACACTTTTGTGTACAATACCCTTGTGGGGGGGGGGGGGGGAAGGAAGAAAGAGAAAGAGTATTTAATAAATCTTAAAGCAACGGAAAAACAAGTTAGTAATAGTAAAACTTTCCTTGCAAAAGTTTCAAAAGGATCTCTGTCTCGATATTGCTGAACAAATCTTTGTTAAGTTACTTTCTGGATTTCAATTACACCCTTCTTACCTTCTTCTGACCCCCCAAGACTATTGAGGCAAAAACCACTTTATAAATGTTAAAGGATGATAGGAACAAAATTTATCATCATCTCCTCTGGGTTGTCCCCAGTGCTTTCTGGCCAGGCATTGACTTCCTGGCTGGGCTTCCCAGACTCCTCATCCCAGGGCTGCAGCTCAGACATCCCTCACAGTGCTGGTATTCAGGGCATGTCACGTGCCCGGCAGTGCTAGCCCCCAGAACTCAGAGGCCTCCTTCACAGAGATTGGTTCCAGCTCTAAAAGGGGCAGGCCCAGAGTACTGTCTGAAGCAGCGACAGGGACAAAAGCCCAGAAGCTTGACTGGGCGTTTCAGCAGAGTGCTTCTAGGGCAAATTTCTGGGGAGAGGCCCCCACTGGCTGAATGGCTCTGGGCAAGTACCACTTGACCTCCATTTGCCCACACCTCCTTATCTATGGAACACAGAAAATAACTCTGGCATCTCCTCCCTTAGAAGATCACTGTTAAATGCTAAAGAAATGGGAGTTTTTATTGGGATACCCAAGGCCGGGCCTAAGAGTCCTGTCTGGGCCTGGGATTTTGTCATTTCAGTCAGACAAAACAAACAAGTAGCTAGCCACTTACCCATGGCTCTTATTATTCAAGGATTTTTGCCTACAAGGTTCAGTACAGCCTCTGGGCCTAAAGCAAGGAGTCCTTTTTAAAAGGGACAAGCCCAAACTCCTGTGCATGGTCACTGCTCCCCAACCCAGCCACTCAAGCTCCCACTGCTCCCCAACAAAGGATCTCACTGCCTCCTGAATAGCTTCACCCCCTTGTTTTCCTCATGCTGAGACATCATTTGCCTCCTTAAGAGTTTTTATTCATCTTTCCTCCCTTCTGCCTTCTGGGGCCCAGCAGTATCAGTCTAATTTCTTCTCAACATGGTACTACATCAGAGTTATATTCACATTTCCCAAGGTCTTCTAACCTCTCCAGGTTAAATACTTCTAATTCCCCAAACAAACATTAAGTGGCTTGGGTCTTGGTCTTCTTACAGTTAGAAGTATCTTTTTTTTTTTTTTTGCTGAGGCAATTGGGGTTAAGTGACTTGCCCAGGGTCACACAGCTAGGAAGTGTTAAGTGTCTGAGACCACATTTGAACTCAGGTCCTCCTGACTTCAGGGCTGGTGCTCTATCCACTGCGCCATCTAGCTCCCCCTCAGTTAGAAGTATCTTAGTCCAACTCCTGATTTGTGCAGGAATTTTCTATGGCAAAACTGCCAAGTTACCAACCAGTTTCCGTTTGAACAATTTCAATGACAGGGAGCTGACTACCTCATGAAGATATTTATTATTAGAAAACTCTGGTTGCTAGAAAATGTTATTACTTGAGAGTGTCTGCTTCAGGATGAAGCAATCAAGTCCTATGCCTAGACCACATGTCTGGGAATCAGGAGATCTGTATTCTAAACAAGCTCCTTGAGAAAGGGACCCACATGTGCTAGAATGTTTGTGGCAGCCCTTTTTGTAGTGGCTAGAAACTGGAAACTGAATGGATGCCCATCAATTGGAGAGTGGCTGAATAAATTATGGTATATGAATGTTATGGAATATTATTGTTCTGTAAGAAACGACCAGCAGGACGATTTCAGAGGCCTGGAGAGACTTACATGAACTGATGCTGAGCGAAACGAGCAGAACCAGGAAATCAATATACACGGCAACAACAAGATTATTATGATGATCAAGTCTGATGGACATGGCTCTCTTCAACAATGATATGATTCAAACCAGTTCTAATTGTTCAGTGATGAAGAAAGGCATCTACACCCAGAGAGAGACCTGTGGGAACTGAGTGTGGTTCACAACATAACATTTTCACACTTTCTGCTGTTTGCTTGCATTTTGTTTTCCTTCTCAGTTTTTTTTTTTCTTGTATAGCAAGATATGTATAAGTATGTATACATATTTATACATCTAGGGGAGGGGGTGGGGGGAAGGAGGGGAAAATTTGTAACAGAAAGCTTTGCAAGGGTCAATGTTGAAAAATTACCCATGCATATGTTTGGCAAATAAAAAGTTTTAATAAAAAATATTTAAAAAATAAATAAACAAGCTCCTCCCTTTTTTGGGTGGCTTTGAAAATGATGCTTTCCTAATTAGTCTTTTACAAATGGTATTGGGTGAGATGATGGGTACAAATCACTGAACTTAGGGCCAGGTGAATATGAGCCACAAACATATCATTTTAGAACTGAAAAGGTCCATAAAAGATAATTTTTGTGAACCATATCACAAATGATATAAGAAAACAGAGGCCCAGATGGGGGAAGTGATTTTTTAAATAAGAATTTCAAAATGGCAAAGGACCTTAATAGGTGATCTGTCTGGTCTAACCTAATCTGTTTAGTGTTAAAGACAAGAAAGATTCCCTCTTTTCCTGGAATTGCTGAGGTGTTCTCTGGGCCCTTTCCCAATAACCTCAAGTGTTAATACTTTCCTCCCCAGAACCAAATGATTGCCTTTCATTTTGTATAATCTTGTATTTATACACATTTCCTTAATAGAAACGTGAGCTCTTTCAGGGGAGGGACTATTTCATTTCCAATCTCTTAACTCCAGTGCTTAATAAATGGTCTACCAATTGATTAACTGATCTAGACAAACTCAAGTGTATCTTGACCGTCAAGTCCCTTTGTTTTTGGCAAACATTTACTAGCTGAGGCAGCTCAGGCTAACCACTAGAACATTTTAAACTGTAGTAGCTGAAGCATACTGTCAACATATCACAACAGATTTGTAATTTAAGTGATGTGAGTCTTCCCGTCTCATGGCATGGACTGCAATTCATTCCTCATTCTGAACAACTCTCACTAGTGTCATGTCAGTACATTCACTCTAAGAGCTCTGCCCAAATGGCTCTCCTTGGACCAAGGAGAGGAGACACTTAATATGAGGGCTGCACTGTCAATCCTGCAATGAGGTGAAATAGAATCCTTTTCTAGTCCTCTATTTTTGATGGTTCTTGTGTCACATTGGCTTCATTAAGAAAAGTGTCTAGGAATAAGAAAGCAATAATTCTACTGTATTCTGCTCTAGCTAACAATAATACACCTGGGAATAATGTGTTGACTTCTGGGCATGTTTTAGAAAAGACAAATTTGAAAAAACTGGCAAGAAAAACATTAGACTTAGAGGCTTAGAATTAGGAACTCCTGAGATCAAATCTGGCCTCAGACACTTATTGATTGTATGATCCTGGGCAAGTCACTTAACCTTGGTTTGCCTTAATTCACTGAAGAAGGAAACGGCAAACAATTCCTTTATCTGTTGGCATGCTATATAGTCCACTGGGTTATGAAGACATAACATAACATAACAACAAAGGAAAAACATCTCCCAACACTTGATTATCTAAAGTGAAATGGTCTGGTTCCCAAGGATGTGGGTCTCCTCTTAGAATCCTTCAAGAAAAGGGTAGATGACCCTTTCGGGTTATGTTATAAAGGGGACCAATTAGACATAATTGGTCACAGACATACAGGTTCCCCCCCCCCCACTGAATCTCTGTGATTTTGTAATGTCACAGGCTATTTTATTCCATTACCCTATATAATGCCCCACAATTGTGAATTTGCAGAAACTGTGGCACTCCAGGACTTAAAGGCATATTGCATTATGGGAAGTGTAACTGTTGATGGATTCAGGAAAAAATTGGGGGTCATGGGAAGCACTCCAGAATTACTGAAATATGATTCAGTACACTCTCATTCAATTTTTGTTCATGTTCAGATTCTGTCCAACATGTATGCACTGATGGACACCTCAATATGAACAAAAGGCATCCTTCAGCTACTTGGTTTTTCCTTATATGGTTTATCAGGATGAACTTGAGTTGTTATTGATTTTACTTAGGAGGATCTGGAACATTCTAGGACATGACCCAACCAACACAATGTAATTTATGAATAGGAGTGTTTGGAAAATCTACCGGGATCCAATCTGTGGTTCAGTATTAGAAGAAAGCTGATTATGATGGCAAAAATGTCTTCCTGTTCTTTGCCTCCCTTGATATTGGTAATCAGATGATTAAAAAATAAACAATGGCATCCTGTATGCTCTGCACCTTTAAATCCTGTATTTGGTGATTGAAGACATCTACCATACAGTATCATTTGTGGAGGTAAGAAAGTAAATGAAAAACACTTACGGTCTGAGCTAGTCTTAGAGTCAAGAAGATCTGTGTCTGAATTTCCTCTCTGACATATATTGGCTATGCAACTAGGCAAATCACTGTACCTCACTACAGGTAATTCTCTAAAAACGTAAGCTGCAGAGTAAATGCTGAGGTACTAACAGAAACAGGAACTCTCTATACCAACAGAATATAACTCTATACCCCTTTCTTCCTCCCCACAAAATAAAATGTAGGCATATTAATTGGTAGTTACTTATGTTCTCTCAATAACTACTTTTGCCACTAATATGCTAAGGTTAAAAACAAGACAACTTTCAAATTCTTTCTTTTAAACATTTGTAAAAATCAATCCTTCAATATCTCTTCAGAATGGACCTACTAAGTATAGCTTTGGTCTAAGAATACCTCTTTCTCAACTTAGTTCCCTTTGAGGCAATTTCTATTTCTTCAAGTGGCATATTGAGCTGGGGTTATTAAGAGTCCAAATGTCTCCAATGTTGTTGATAAAGAAAATGGTTAGAAATATTGACAAATGATTTTCATTTGTTCATTTTCCTAATTTCAGCTTTAAATGGTCTGCAGATAACTTTCTATAAACTTCCTGTTTTATTTTTATTTTATTATTTTTTTATTATTTATTATTTATTTTTATTTTACTAAAATAAAATTTAAAAAATCGAACATACTCCTCTGTAAGACTTTGAAAATTAAGTTTATGTTCTAAGTGTGCATAGACTATGACTGCCATGTTTTTTCTGCCTGGCCAAGGTAATTTCTGAGCTTTTTTGGCCTCTGTTGTGACAGGTGCATTATATCAGTTATACTAATAAAGGAAAATGGATATAACTCCACAATAATACCTAATCTTTTAAACATTTCCCATTTGGGGGCATTAAAAGTATTTAAGTAGAACAGGGTGAAGCTTTTAATATAAGAAATGAACTCATTTTCTTATCTTTATTCCTTCTAATTTGGTGTTGATTTTGATCTCTGTTCTAACATTAGTCTGATACCTATTTTGCAGAGTTATCTAATTTGGAAGAGATTTCCACATCAGTATCCAATTTTCCCCTGTCAAAATATAGTCAATTTCACTTTTGGTATTTAGGCTGGGTATTTACCATGCCCAGTATCTTGTAATTGTTCTTGAATTCTCTATATTCTATAATCTATAGTCATGACATATAGTCAAAGGCTTGAATTATCTACAGATCTTTAGTCTCTTGTATTATTTAAACCCGAGGAATAATTTCTTCAACTGGTGCCTTTGGTTTTTTATATTCCATTCATTTAATATATTCCTCTCCCCTCTACCTTGTCCTCTTTTGTGACAATGATTTAATTCAGTAAAACCAACATAATGATCAACACATCTGACAATATCTGCATTATTTCACATTTACAGTCTCATACCACAGCAACAAAGATTACAGTTTCTCAATTCTTCTCTGGGTCAAAGCTTGATTATAATTATACAATGCTGAATTTTGTTTTATTGTTCTTTATATTTACTTTATTATGATCCCATATACATTGTTTTTCTGGTTCTGCTTACTTTACTTTCAATCAGTTGAATTAAGAATTTCCATGTTCCTCTTTAATTCTTCTTAATAGTGTAGTATTATCCATTACTTTTATGTACCAGAATTTGTTTAACTACTTCCCAATTGATGATTACCTACTTTTCCCCCCAGTTCTTTTGCTGAGCAAAACAACCTATTTTTCTTAAAAAAAAAAACAAAAAACAAAAAAACAAACCAAAAAAAAAACTTTATTTCCAAAATATGTGCAAAGATAGTTTTCAACATTCATCCTTGGAAAACCTTGTCTTTCAAATTTTTTCTCTCTCCCCTAGACAGCAAATAATCCAATATATGCTAAATATGTGCAATTTTTCTATATTTCCACAGTTATCATGTTGGACAAGAAAAATCAGATCAAAAAACAAAAACAAAACCAGAGGGGGGGGGAACCCAAAAAGCAACTAAACAAAAACAGGTGAAAATATTATGTACAATTTCCCCCCCCCCCCACACCATCTCAATAATATCTCTGATAGGCATTATCTACTTTCTACTAGAAAACTTCCCACTCAATGTGAAATCACTGCCTCACAGTCCTTTTCCATTAAGACAAATCTCAAGCACTATCTTCTACATGAAGACTTCATTTGTACTATATGTATTTTTACATATATTTGTACTATATTTTTACATGCTTATTTAGACACGAACTCTTCACAAGCAGGGACCATTTCATTCTTTGTATCTCCATATAATGCCTGGCACATAGCAAGGGCTTAATACATAGCTGATTCTACTTTTTAGCAGCTGTGATTCTACTCATGAGACCAAGTAGAGTAAATCTATTCTTTCTTGTACTTAATAGTCCCTCAAATACTTGAATACAAAAACACTCGAAAAACAAGTTTTCATCTCTAAACTAAGCATTGCAGTTCCTTGTCCACCTCCCTGTGGATTTAGTCTAGCTGGTCAAAATATCCTTTAAAATATGGCACTCAGAGGGACAACTAGTTGGTGTAGTAGATAACCAGCCCTTTAGTCAGGAGGACCTGAGTTCAAATCTGGCCTTAACATTTTCTGGCCTGTTAAGTCACTTAACTCCAATTGCCTCAGCAAAAATAAAATTAAAACAACAACAACAAAAAAAAATGGCATTCAGAAATGAACAATGCTTTTTGATCATGTCTCCATCTCTTGACATTGGACTCCTATTAATGTGGCCTAAATTACATGAGCTTTCTGGCTGCCGCATCACACTTAGTCTAAATTTCACCATGAGCCCCAGTTTGTTTTTTACATGAGCTGATTATCTAGCAATCTTCCCTAACTTCTGTACTTGTACAGCTGATTTTTTGAAGTTGTGTAAGACTTTATATTATCAAGGCTAATTTTTCATCTGTCTAGAAGATAAATTTGTGGAGAATATCTGTTAGATTGAGATTCCATTGTCTTATATCCCTCTGCATCATAAGAGAAAATGATAGAGAATCAAAACCCTGATTTTCTGACTTCCAGTTCAAATCTCCAGCCTCAGGGGAAAGCCACAGCAGAGAGGAAGCCTGGCATTCTTTAAACAGCCCGTCAGAGGTAATATGGTAGCTGGTCCAGAAAGAACAAAGGGGCCTGGAAGATCTGACACTATCTCCTTGATTTGATGAACCATCCTCACCTGGCTGACTGGCAAGGAATAATCCTGTCTAAGCACTGGTTTATTCCTATCCTTATGGCTCTAATTAGGGTATTCCAGCCCTCATTCTCCACCCAGATTCTGCCTATCCTTCAAGACTCAGATCAAGGCTCATCTCTTCTGTGAAGCTTTATCCAACAGCTCCACTCTATGTAATTAGCTCCCCCTCTCATCTTGGGCCCCTGGGTCACTTACATTCTGTATATCCTACTACCCAGCATTTCATTACATACAACTTAGTTTTATGAGCCATGCTTCACGATTTTTGTTTCTTTGAAATGGATCACCCTATCATACCCTAGCCAGATCCCAGGACTGATCCCAGATACTGAGTAGCTCAGAAATTCTGGCCTGCTCTAGTTTCTCCTCCCTGAAGCAGCTCAAACTCCTGAGTTCAAGCAATCCACCAGTCAGGAACAGATCGAAGATATGCCAGAGGATGCCTGGATCTTGGTCTCACTTCTTCTTATGGTGAATGCATCTGACACATGGAACAGTAGAAAAAGTCACAAAACCCAGGTTAAAATCCTACCTCTGTTCTGACTACCTGAGATAATTGAGACAAGTCATCATCTCTCTTCAGGCATCAACTACTTCAATTCTAAGTAAAGAAGCTGAACTCTATGATTTCTAAAGAGCCTTTCCAGCTTATAATTTTAAGTCTCTTTAAACTGTTTTTTTTCTCCTAGCCTTAATTTCCTCCTCTGTAAAATTAGGATAATAAAGTTAGCAGATTTGCTATGCAAAAAGAATTTGGCAAATCTTAAGTCTTTGTGTAAAATCATTTCAAGGATCTTCACAAAGTATGACCCTAGCCTACATTGCCAATCTTTTCGCCTTAATGTCTCTCCCACATGGGACATCTATTTTGATATCCTAGGCTTCAATACTAGCATAAGCCAGGCCTATATCCCACATTCTTCCCCTAGGGTCAAAAACAAAATGCCATCATTCACCACATAACACTTAGTTCTCCTATTTTTCTGTTTTTGCTACTGCTGCGTTCTGGCCCTGAATGCCCTCCATTTCTCAATCTAAGAAGTGTCCCCTTTTCCTTGAAGCTTATAATCAAACTTATTGCATCTTCCATTTTATATGCAGGAAAAAAAAGCACATATGTGCCCTAGGATAAGGAATGAAAAATCATGCACCTTGTCTATTATCTCAGTAATTATGTGACCACAGGAATGTCATTTCATCTCCTTAGTTTCCTAATCTGTAAAAGGGATATCCCTGATCCACCTAACTCACAGAATTGTTATAAGGTATTTTACAGACCTGAAAGAAAAACAGATATACAGTCCATTACTGTTTCTGTCCAGAGGCTTTGTGTTTACTGTTACACAATTCCCTAATGAAATATCAACACATCAAGCCATGAAGAACAACATTTTCAGGCAATAAACAAATTTTTTTTAAGTCATATGAGAGATGCCCCTCATTATGCCTCTCTATCATCAAAAAAAAAAAGATGTTTAAACCTCAAGCAGCTGCCAGTCTTGTTTATCTCTAGTTATATGACTATACAAAATCTGGCCTTTGGTTAGTTTTATATTCATAATGTTGTGTAATACCTATCATGTTTCTCCAAAAACTGTCTCCTAAGACCAACCCTCTTATTTGTACTTTTAGGTCCATCCCCTCTTTTCTATTTTCAATTTCTCCATAACCAATAGCTCTTGCCCTACTGCCTAAAAGTACGGTTGAGTTTATCTCAGCTTTAAAAATACCTTTGCCTACTTGTATGAACTGATACAAAGTGAGCTGAGTAGAACCAGGACAGCAATTTATACAATTGCAACAATAATGTAAAGACAAACAACTTGAAAAGACTTAGGATATATAACTAAACCCAATTCCAGAGGACTCGTGATGAAATGTGCTACCCACTCCCTATTAGAGGAGATGGACTCAGAATGCAGAATGAGGTCTACCTGGGGTCGGAACATGGCCAATGTAGGAATGTGTTTTGCTCAACTATAAATGTCTTATAACGTGTTTATTTGACTTGTTTTCTTAAAGGAAGTGGGAAGAGCAGATGTTGTGGGAGGAAGAGAATACAGATCTGAAAATAAAATTCAATACTGAAAATAAACTAAAGGAAAATATTAGCCTCTCAAACTATCAGTCTCTAGCTCTTCTCCCTCTTTTCACTGAAAGTCCTATAAAGAATGAACTACATTGGCTGTCTTCAGTTCCTTCTCCCCCATTCATTTCTCAAACCCATGCAATCTGGCTTCTGATGACAACTTGTGACAATAATTATCCTTTTCTATTCTCAAGGTTTTTACACTGTTAAATCTGATGGCCTTTCTTCAGGCCTCACCCCAATCTAATCTTGTGGTTGTTTCTGACACTGTCAGACCAACATCTCTTCCTGGATGTTTTCTTGCCTTCACTCCCTCTTCACCCAAACCCCAGTGGTACCCAGTCACCCTAATCCTTCTCTCCTTGAATAACACATTCTCCTTTGCTTTCCCTCCCATCTGCCTGACCTCTTCCTCCTCTCTCCTGTAATAGGTTCAGCAGTTATCAATCTGAATAAAAGCATTCCTTGGAGGCTTGTTCCTTCCTTTCCACTCTGTCTACTGATAATAGCAGAACTCATGGTCTCAGTCATCAGTGGTAGTGCAGAGGACTCCTAGATCTTTTATCAGGTCCTAACTACTTCCAATTCTATTCCAAAGTTAAAAAGTGACCAATGGAAATCTCTACCTGAATAGATGCCCTCCAGGCAGTTTCAAATTCAACAAGTCCAACCTCCACCCTTCAAAAAAACCCCAAGCCTTCCTTTTCCTAATTTCCCTATTTTTGTTGAAAGTACCACCATCCATTTCTCTCTCTACCCCACCCCCTTGTTGATTCCTTCTTGAAATTCACACACTCCTCTTTCTCTCTCTGTCTCTGCCTCTCTCTCTGTCTGTCTCTATCTCCCTGTCTGTCTCTCTCTGTTCAGGGTTCACTTGTCTGTGTACATGTCATCCCCCCATGAATATAACATAAGTTCTTTGAGGATAAGAACCCATTCATTTTTGTCTTTGTATCTCTTAAGCCTTGTACATATTAGGTGCTTAATGGATGTTCCTAAAACTGAATAGAAACAGAGTTTATGTTTCTAGGCCATAGATCATGTCTTCCCTTGTAATACCACAGAGATAGCTGGTCACAGAATTTCAGAGCTATAAGAGACCTTGGGGATCAATCATAAATTTAACTTTAATATAATGGAGGAGGAATCTGAGGCCTAAGGTTCATGAAGGCTGGCAATGTTGGTGATGTCCAACCTGTGTCATTAGATGCTTTAATCATGCACTTTCCCCTCTGCCCTCCCCCCCATAATTCTGAGGTGAGGTATTAGTAGCGTGGCAGGAAGAACAGCGGAGTGGTGCTGGCACATTCTTTCACATTTAGAACCAACAAGAATGGTTATGATGTAAAGGTGCAGGCTGCAGACTCACCCATCTATGATCAGCTGGTCATAGGGGGCTGGCTTGTCGCACACAGGACACATCCAGGTAGGTTTCTTCTCATTCATCTGGAGGTAGAATACTGCATCGAAGCACTGCAGGTGGGCACAGGTCTCAGCCCGGCAAGGCATGGAGAGTCGCATTTTTACTAGCTAGAGAGCAGATCAGGAGATGCCCCAAAGGAGGAAGCAGTTAGGGTAGAGCTAACCTGGCTAGCAGCCTCCCTTTTCCAGCACAGAGGAGGTAAAGAGCCTCCAGCGCACCATTCAAAGAGGGCCCTCCCTCTTCCCCAATTATTCCAATCCTCTAAACCAGTCTTACACTGGACTGTGTGAATTTATTCTTAGCTGACTCCTATGCAGTCTCTCTCCCCATATACAGCTACACTATCAGCTCTCTGAAGACAGGGTCCAGGTCTTCCTCTATAGTCCCTAGAGTGTCTCACACTTGATCCATTCCAATGGGTGAGTCCAATGACCAAGGATGAGGAGAGTGGCACTGAGCCTATGAGACAAGCCCAGAAATGGCTGCTAGGGATTTACCTGCCTTTCCCAAAAGAAGACAAGCTACAAGCTAAGGAAAGGCCAAAGACTAAGAAACTGTCCTTTCCTTGCTTCATTTGGGATAGGAAATTTGGACCTCCCAGCCAAGAGCAACACAAGAGTTTGCTCTGACTTACCGGACAGATGAGAGATACTCGGACACCTGTGGTGGCAATTTCGCTGTCAGGATCAAGACGTAACTTCTCTTTGACTGAAGAGACAAAAGACCCACAAAGGTTGAAAGTTCTTTCAAGGACACCTTTCACCCCACTCCTGAAATTGGTGGGGCAGAATGCCGTGTCCTGCTACCTTCATGTGCCCCCTAATAACCAGTCTTGCATATGGAAGATGCAAGCTAAGGAGAATTGTGGCAGCCAGTTTCTCTAGTGTCTGGGAAAATGTAGGCAAAGGAAAAAGGAGAATTTCTTAACCTCTTCCCACTTGTTTGCACTCCAATAGAGTCCTAATTCCTGCCTACCATCTACAGATAAGACACAAGTCCCAAGAAAGAATCATGTCAAAGGGATTCACATTTCTATCTCCAAGTTCAGGACTAGGCTACTGGCCTGCTGTGTACATGAGCCTGATCATAAACTGTAAATGAGAGGGATGGGAAGGAAAAAGAAAGGAGAGAAGGGCTGTTGATAAAGAGAACTACACAGAATCTGTGCTGCCATCAAATGCTAAGCAGTCTGGAATCCAGAATACCTGGTAGGTCAGGTAAGACTCAGGCAAGTCTCAGGATACCTTCTGTCAATCTCTCAAGTTGTACTCGATTTTTACAAGATGCCTAGGAAAGAGCTTGCCCAGGAGACAGCTTAGATTTAACACAAGTGGTAATCTCCAGGCAGAATTAAGCATAAATGAGAATTTTAAAAACTCAATAACAATAGAACACACAAGACACCAAGGCCAGAGTAAATGACATCACCTAGCAAGAGAAAGTGAATGTATGCTTCCCATAGTTTTGATGTCCTATCTTTGTAGAAGATAGGAAGAGAAGCTAGATAATGAAAAGAAAATACCTCAGTCATTTAGAAACTGTGGAATTGTCAAAATCTAATGTCTACCACCTGTAAACTTAGGATGAAAAGAAAATAATTTTTCAGAAGCACTCTTGTAAACAACATATTGTAGGATTCTGCCTTTTGATCCAGTTTGCTATCCGCTTCTGTTTTATGGGAGAGTTCATTCCATTCACATTCACAGTTAAAATTACTAACTGTATTTCCTGCCATCTTATTTTTAGAAGCACTCTTAAAATACTTTTCTTATGTGTGGCAACAAGACATTTAATACATATGTGAAGTGAAGAGAATTAAAGCAATTGCTGAAATTAAGCAAAAAAAAAAAAAAATTAAAATCATAAAAGTATCCAAATGGTTCAACTAAGTGGTCTGAATTATATATTTAAACAGAAACATACATTAAAAATTTTCCTGAAGAAAGACTTCAGTAGGAAAGAAACTCAACAGTCTACTCTGTATTCTCTCCTAATGTTGCTTTTAATAGTGAATGTGTCTATTTCTTCTAATACTGATCTCTTCACTTTGAAACACACTGCAAGTCTTTTCACATTTCATTTCTCATATCTATCAATTTTAACAATCAATAACATGATGTTACACTGATAACAATTTGTTCAGACATTCAACTGTTGGACAGATAGGTTTATAGTATTTTGCCATTATGTAGGAAAGCAGTTATGAATATTTTTGTGGATAGTTCTCCCCCAGCCCCCTTTTAATAACCTCTTTAGGATATGACAGCAAGACTGAATTGAAGGTTATAATTAATTTTCTAATTCATTGTGTAATTCCAGATTGGCGTGCATTTCAAAATCATTTTATTTTATATTTTTCTATGTAACTTTTCAATACCTGTAATTTTTGTTTTCTCTATCAAAAACTATATCTGTTGGGAAATAAGCTAGCTTACAAACTTAGCAATTCTTTATATAAATTCTGTATATTTCTGGAGACAATTTAAAATCTAGGTTACAATTCATTCACTATTAAGCTTCTACTATGTGCAACCCACTGTATTTCATGTTAAGGAGCTACATAAACAAGACACTGTAAGTTTCTTAAGGTCAGGGACAATAAGGAAGGGATCCAATTATGCTTCTGACACTTTTACCTCAGAAAAGTCCACTGAGTTTTGGGAACTAATTACTCAGTATTCTCTAAGAGCTGAATGATCACTAGCTTCGCCACTGGTTTTTTTTTTTTTTTTTTTTTTTTTTTTGACACTTCTTAAGGAAGAGCATGAGAGATGACTTGGGAGAAATTCTGATAGAAGGATTAAGGAGAAAATTAATTAAGGAGAAAAGACTGAGGTCTCAAAGTCTTTGATCACAGAAGGAGTCAATGGTAAATGATAAAAGAGAGCCAAAGTTTGTCAGAGCACACTATATAAATGCTTGTGACCGTTAATTAAAAAAAAAAATTATTCAAAGCATAAGATGCAAACACTAAGATAACTAATTACCTTTATTTTATAATTCACAGACTTAGATGCTAAATTATATTTTAATAATAAACACATCACCAATTTCTACATCCTGGCACTTCAGCACTATGCAGCAAGAGTTGGAATCCTAAGTTCAAACCTGGTTTCCTCACAAACAAAACCTACAAAAGGTACCCTGAGAGGCTATCCATTAGAGGGCAGCTTGGGATCATGACCTTTTCCAATTGCAACATTCCAGTGCTCAGTGGGGGCCCCTTTTTGCATAATTTGCAGAAACCATAGCAAGGTCAAAGAAACCTTGTAAGCCACTGGGCTGAAATGTACCTCCAAGCCTCAATTATGTAGACTACTTCTCCCTACATCATCTTATTGGATCTTTACAACCACCAGGGTGAGGTGGGAGATACAAATATTATTATTCCCAATTTAGAGATGTGGATGAGTGCTGAGCCTACAGGGAGAAATACCTAAATTCAAATCCTGAAGCATTTGGCAGTTTATGACCTGAGGCAAATTACTGATCTTCTTAGGATCATCTGTAAAATGGAGATAATAACAGCCCCTACCTCAAAGGGAACATCTGTAAGGGTGTTATATAAGAACTTGCAAGTTATCTTTCTTCTTATTGTTGTTTCACAGAATCAAGGTCTTCTGACTCCAAAGTCAATGTTCTTTGCATCATACCATCCTGGTAGAGAAGGGGAATGCCATACCATTTTATGCTGTCCCCACGACTAGGAAATTAATTACATAAACATAATTATAGAGGGGAAAGCTAAGTTCTGAGACTCCTGAGAGAAAATTCCTTATAAAAAAGACTGACAAAAAAAGATGAATCTGAAGTAGAGAAGATTTAGTCAAGAAATGCACGCTATCTGAAGGGTTACAATATGAAAGAAGGAATATCTCAGAGGGTGGAATGAGGATCAGTGGGAAAGAAATGAGTCCACATTTGCCTTTCTAGTTATGAGTGGAACAGATTAAGTATATCACACAGAGAAGCAAACGAGCATAGTAGTTTTAATTAAATAAATCCAGAGATGTTAACTACTGAGGTAAGAGTTCACTATGTGACAAAAACTTTTAGAAAAACTGGACAATAATTATTAGAAAAACTGGAGAGCAGCCTGGTAGGAAGTAGGTATAGACTCAACATTTCATGAGATTTACCAAGACATGATCAAAATGGAAATATAACTTGGACATAAAGACATCACAAATCAATTAGAAGAGTAAGAAAATAAGGAAGAATTTATCTGTCAGAACTCATTGGGGAAGAGTTAACAAAATAAGAGAAAGAAAGGATTACAGAAGATAAAATGATAATTTACACAAAATCTAAGTTTTTGCAAAAGCAAAACCAATTAGAAATTAGTAATTTTTAATTAGAAAATTAGAAAACAAAGAGGTGAATGGAGGTAGAGAAATCTTTGCATAAATTTCTCCGATAAAAGTCTAATTTCTAAGCTATATATGGAACCAAGGGGGAGAAGAGGGAATAAGGGAAAAGGGAGAGAAAGTGAATATGGGGGGGAGAAAAAAAAATTTTTTTTTCCACTTAAAAGTGTCTCTGTACAAGGAATTTTCTAACGATCAAAGTTGTCCAACAAAGACTGTGTTTGATGAGTAATGAATACCTTTGTAACTGTTTACCTGTTAAGAATACTACAATCGAGTTTCCTGTACTGGATAAAGTGAGCTCTATAAAGTTCTTCCTAGTTTTTATTTTTCTCTAAATATTTGTTAGGCTTTAGCCAGGAGCCCACCTTACTGTAGCCAGACCCAGGCTGGGTCTCTGGGAAAATTATTCTTTCTGCTTTTCTCCTCCTGCCTTCCTCAGATACTTAAATGTTCTCAACTATTTTAATTGTGTCTATTCCCCTGGCAAAACCTGTTCTTAGGAAGGACTGATATTTAAGTCAAGTCTTGTTAAATTATTGTCGAATATCTGCATTTTCAGGATATTTCATTGTGGGATAAAAGGTTCTCTAGAAATTAAAAGAATGGTAAGTAATGAGGATATAGATGAGGGAAGTATTTTGGAAGGAGTACCCTTTTCTAAGTGACCTTAAACCCACCCAATGTAAGACTGTGGCTGAAGACAAAAAAAGATGTGTCATGGGCTTTAGAGTTAGAAATAATGCTAGGGATCATCTAGTCCAGTCCCCTCATTTGTAGAGATAAGAAAATTGTGACCACTGTAACTGTCCAGAGAATTCCTGTTATACCAAAGGAAAAAACCCCAAAACTCTGATTTCAAGTGTGGAACAATACTGGAATTTAGGCATAGGAATCTGATTAGATCTATGGAAGGAAGTTAATTAGACTGGCCTGGCTACAGGTTTAGGAAAAACTATACTGATCCAGAGCCCTATACTCCTTCAGTCCATTAAGGAACATAGCATGTGCTGTGAACTATTACAGCTTTTTAAGTCTTAACCTACTTGATAACAGTTAGCATACTACAACTTAAGATGCAGTGCCAAGTTCCCAAGGAGGACCTTCCTAATTCAGACATTCCCAAGATTTGGAGCTCTCTCACTTTATATGGTTATGGAAATGGAGGCCTAGGAGGTGAGGTAAATCCCCCAAGTCACAGAGGTAGTAACAGGAGAGGTGGAGTTCAGAGCCCTTACTCCAAAGTATAGAAGCTAAGTCCTCAGTTCACTTGTCACTACAGTAGATGGACACTGCCCATCCCACCTTCTGTCCCCAGAACAGCCTAAGACTCATCTCTTGGCCAATCCTTATAGGACAGAACGAGTCTGATTTGGGTGGTGCCCAGTTTCCTTTCTTTGATGCTAACAAGGTGGTATGGAGAAAAGCGGGATTTGTCCCACGTACGAGCTGATGGAGAGAATACGTTAATGCTGGGGAAGATTTTGAAGATTATCTTGTCTCAACTCTTCATGCTGAAAATGAAGGCAGAGAAGAGATGGAGGGACTTGTGCAAGATTCATCAGTTAGTGGTAGAGCTAGAACTCCAAGGTTATTATTATTAAGCAGCTCTTAAGTCAGCAATCCTCCCCCCTATACATCATGCTGCCTCCTGTTCTCAAAGGCCTTTTCGCCTTTCCCCAAACTCTACATCTGCTGGAGCAAGCAGTCTGTGCCATCTGCCTGTTGCTTGGGGCCAGCAGAATGAAGATAATGTATTTTCCCTCACAGACCTTTTTTAAAATTTGACATTAATTGCAAAGGCCCCACCAAACCTGTGACTACTATACTCAGGATGAAAAACTCAGTGCCAGAGTCACTACAACAAGGGCTTGTGGGAGCAAGTCTTGAGATTGTACCAGGAGAAAGAAATGATCAATACTCAGGGAAGGGCAAAAGGAAAGAGACAAATGTGAGCATCACTGCCATCTCTAAAACCTGAATCTTTAGAAGGTTGGGCTGACAACTTACTTTTAGGTATGGTGTTCTAAATGAGTGTAGTTTAGGTTAGGAGACCACCCTGTGGATAGCAGACACCGACCCTGCATTCAGGGAGGTCTCTTAGTTTCTGTATCTGTAAAAAAACAAAAAGCCACAAGGTGTCCTAGAGGAGTGCTGGCCCTGCCATCAGGAGGCCTTCATTTTAAACCTGGCTCAAGACTACTTGAATGACCTCCAGCAATTTGCTTTACCTCAATTTCTTCAGTTATAAAAGGTTGGAGTTGATTAAGTAACTCCTAACATCCCTTCCAGCTTTAAAACCCTCTGATGCATGATTTTGTATCAATTGAGTGAACTGAATTGCTGGGGCCAGTTCTAAGTTTCTATTTCAAGTTTTAATTTTACTTTTCTGATAAGTTTCCAGAAAGTTCTGAAAAATGGCAGCTTCCTTGGAAGCAACTTTCATTTGGATATACACATTCTGACATGTTTGTTTACTATAGGACATATTCCTTTATAGACATATATTGCCAAATTTTAGATGTTATGATTAATTTAGTACAAACCCTTTATTTCAATGAAGAAATTGAAGTTGAGCAGAAGGACTTATCCAAAGTCACCCAGCTGGTTAGTATCATAGTGACTAAGACTTGTGGGGTGCCCTCTCTCTAAGGAGCTTGGGCTTTTTCACAAATTAAGTCAATCTTCCATAACTAGGAAATGATGTGGAAGGGAAGGGGAGGGCCACTCTGAGTTATGTAAAATGTTAGCAAAGAGATAGATGTTTTATTAGTTTGTGGTACATATATTAAATTACACGGATGCCAGGAGAGGCCCTTAGGATTTGCTTTAATGAAAAATTATGTGTAACTCGCATACGCTTTACAAATGGATGCTGTTAATTTACCTTTAACAGCTTTATTTTCCTCTTTAGAAAAGAATTGTTGTTCAGTCGTTTTTCAGTCATGTCTGACTCTTCATGACCACATTTGGGATTTTCCTGGCAAAGATACTTGGGATACATGGGAAATTCGCCACTTCCTTCTCCAGCTCATTTTATAGAAGAGGAAACTGAGGCAAACAGGGTGAAGTGATTTGTTCAGGGTCATTCAACTAGTATCTAAGGCCAGATTTGAACTCAGAAAGATGAGTCTTGACTCCAGGCCTAGCACTTCACCCATTGTGCCCCCTAGTTGTGCTTTAGGAAGGATAGTCCCTATGAAATTTTATTTACAATGTCCTCAAAAATCGTGAGTCTTATCTCTTATTGTACAAAATAAAACTTCAATTTCATCCTGTTCAAATGATCACAACTTCATAGTCTCAATGTGATTTAAAAAAAACAAAAAAAGCTCAGAAATAATCTAAACCTCCCAGAATTCCAAAGTAACAAATTTTCAGTTTCCTTCTAACAGTTCTACTCGGTCAATTAAAGGGATTTCCAAAGAAATCCTCATGAAAACTGAAGGTGAGAATTATTCCTTTAATTTTAAAGTCACCAAATCAAGAACCCTATTTGCATGGTCCTTCATTTTGTTCACATACTTAAAACTCAAAAAGGAATTCTAAATAGAGGTCAGCAAGTGTTCTGTTACTACTTGGTTCATTCCATCAATAAAAGATTCACAAGAAGAAATGTTTGTTTCTGATGGCTACAGTAAACTAATGGGAAAAAGGACTGTAAAGGAGGAGGTAAGGACCTTAAGAGATTAAACAGTCCAACCCCCTTCTTCTACAAATCAGAAAACTTGAGACCCAAAGAAGGGAAAGTTTTACCCAACACCTCCAGAGCCAGGCCTAGAATTGACGTTTCTTGCAGCTGCTTCTGCTGTGTCACAGGCACAATCCTACCAGCAATACGACTGACTCTGAATGTATCCACACCCCAAAGCTCCCAAGGTGGGAGACCAAATGCCAGTACAGGGGAGCCATGTAATGATGCATATAATATCAGACTTCTCATTCATTTCCCAGTCAGGAATAAGCCCAACTACTTACCAAGTGCTTTGCAGAGCTCTGGATGTTTGATTCCAATAGTTTTCAACCTCTGCAGCAGTTCTGATGAGGTCAGTTGCCGTACTAAGTATAAACCCACTGAGTAGCTCTGGAAAGAGGGACAAGGAGTTGATAAATAGAATAAGGGAGTCTTAGGCAAGCCAACTTTGTCCCTGGTCATATCACTCACCTTTCCATAATTCCCCCAGGTGACAGTGATTCGGTTTGTTGCTGAAGATAAGTACATGAGGTGTGTGAGATTAATGGGACGACAGGGCCGTTTTGGCTCCACTCCAGGTTTATTTGATGGATAGTAGCCCTGAAATCAGAATTTTTTCTTTATTTTCCCCAGGAGAAGGAAGGGAATGTCATTAATTTTTTTTAAAAAAAATTCAAACCATCACCCAGTTGAGAATATTTTATGAATTTTAAATATTCAATCTACTGCAATCCTCCCCCTCCCTTCAAGCCCATCTCCATTAACAATCTTTCCCAGCAGGAAGCCTGACTCTTTAGCAAATACCCAACTAACAGAGTGATACTATGAGGCTAGTATGACTTACCGGGACTGAGCAATAGCTATGGTTGACTTTCACGGCAATATTAGGAGGGTACTGATCCTCCTGGGGACAGCTAGTGTCTGTGTAACAGATTCTGTAACAGAAGGAAGGACTGTGTGATGCTTCACTCCCCCACAGATACCCTCCCACTCTTACTGAGACTCCAGTTCCGTTCTGAGATCAGAATTCAAAACATACTACCCCCTCCCCACTTCTCAAGGCCTTCATCTACCCCTGAAATCCAGGCTTAGGCAAACCTAGCTATTCTGAGCTGTCAATACTGTATTGTTAGGAGTCGAGATGCAGACACACTGCAGATACAGCTTTTTCTCCTGAACTGTTTTAGCAGCTAGGGTCACTGCAAAGTTCTGTCTGAATTTCCCCAAGAGTCTCTTCTTGTATGCCTTCTGGACTTTAACAGATCCACTTAACTCACTTACCTTAGTACCACTTGAACTGATTTCACTCCAGGCTGCAACTCCCTAGCAAAATAAATTCAATGAAAAAGAAAGAAGCTAATAAGGTAAAGAATATTCCAGGATGTCAATACTATATCCAACAATGACAAGATTCTTATTTTATTTTGTAATCTAGGTAGTAGCCTTCTTCCAAAGGGATGCAAAATCTTTAGCCAAACTAATAAACTCTTATAATATCATAATGCCAAAATCCATCCATGAAGATGTAAACATTAAACAGTTATAAATAAACTCACATATGGAGTTTTATTGAGGAGCATTCTTCTCTATCCCCACTGGGTCTGAAAACACCAGTGGAACCACAGAAGAACAGCATACTGCCTTTTCCCAACTAACCTGTCATGGCCATTTTAAAAATAAAAAAACTGAAGCACAAACTGGCAAAGCAGTGTGCCAGCAGATAATGGCACAATGGTAGTTCTATACTCCAAGGTCTCTCCTGCCTAATTCCTCCTCTAGGACAGGGGCTCCAAAGAGTAACAGCATCTACTTTTCCGTTCCCTAAATGAGACAGGGAATTGCCTACAGGAAGGAAGCTCAGAGTCAGCATCCCATCCTTCATTCAACGGTCAAATGTATAGAACTCTTTTAATGACTGGCTTTCACACAGACCTTCCTATGTACTATAACCAGATCTATTCTACCCAATCTCCAAGTATTTAAGAAACATCTGCTGAATGCCAGACCTTGGGCTACAAATACAAGATAAGACAGCCTCTGCCTTCAAGGAGTTTACAATCTATTGGGGAGAAACAAACACACAAAAAGGGAAAACCTGTACAAAGTATTTTTTAGAAAGTGGGGTGGGGTGGAGCATGTCTAACTAGAAGGACAGTTTATTTACACAAAGAGTTCTAAGGGAGGGTAATGAAAGGATAGAGAAGAGTAGGGCAGGGACAGTGAAGGGATAGAGCTGACATAGATGGGTGTGAGGGAAGAGAGATTGGTAGTCACAAAGGCAAACTTCAGTCTTGAGTGCCCATGGCTTTGAATCACAGGGATTCTAAGTACAGACAATAGATTGTCATGCCTTTCATAGCAACAATAGAAACTTGGATTTGATTATCAATCCCTGGGAGGAAGTAAAAAGGTGAGATAAATCAGCCTCAAAGATTAGGAGCTGGGGAACCTAAGTCTGCAGAAATCCAAATTCCATATATTCCTTTCCTTGATTTTGTAATCCCTGATCACTGGGTGTCCCTTAACACAAAATGTACTAAGCATCTGGCCAATTTGTTTTTCTGCCTCCTTCTTGGCAGTATTTCCAACCTTCCGAAAAAAATTCTCAAAAATACTCAAGGTACAGCATTCTGAGAAGATACTGGTTATCTGGTCAGGTACAGCTCAGTCTCTGGGGGGCCTTCCAACTCTAAGATGCTGTGAGCCTCCCCCAAACAGTTAGCCTATGACCAGGGGAGAGCTATGTGGTATGGCAAACAACCAGACAACTAGGACAAATAGTTTTGTTACATAATGCTCTCCCCCTCCCCTTCTTTAAAGGGACTCTTAAAAAAAAAAATCTAAAATTTGATTAGAGTGCTTTTAAAATCTATTCTAGTTCTAACATTCTTATCTGGGTCTTCCTGCAGTCACTTTTTGGCCATTTCAACCTTTGCTGTTTTTTGTTCTTTTTTTAATGTAGTACCAGAGGTAGGAACAGAGAAAAAATTAAGCCAGGCCCATTGTAAAATAAGTAGTTTTTAGGATGGCTTGATGAGGAAAGAATTTGGATTCAATAAAGGAACCAGCTAAATCTGTCCCCAAAAGCTATCCTGACCAACATAAGGCAAGCAGGATGATCTCCTAAATCTGGCTCCAGTTCCTACAACAGAGGACAGTGGCCAGGACACTGATCTGATACAGATAATACCATGCCTCCCAGGGAAGGTAGCCAGATCATTTAGAGAAGTCCTGGAGAAAAAGCTATATACCTACAATGCAGGCGCTGGTATCCAAGAAAAATAAATAAAAAAATAAATAAAGCAGCCATTTCAGCTTTTCTTCAAAAATATCAGTGCTCTAAAAATCAGAGTCTAGAGTCCAGGCCATATTTTAGTAAAGACAAAACATGCAGAAGGGTGATAGTTATTAGAATGTACTGTGAGGAGTATGTTCCTCTGGGTGTTGGGGAAAATGGTCTGTACTTCTATTTTTGGTATATCTTGTCAGTAAATATACCTTTGCTGAGAAAGAGAGAGAGAGAGAGAGAGAGAGAGAGAGAGAGAGAGAGAGGAGAGAGGGGAGAGGGGAGAGGGGAGAGGGGAGAGAGAGAGAGAAAGAGAGAGAGAGAGAACACACAGATTTAGGCTTAGGACTCTGTTCAAAAGTATTGGGGCTTTCTGGTAACAAATTTTCCTGGGAATGGGCCTTAAGAGAGTTAATTATTCTGAACTTTACAGCCATGTAGCTGCTCTCTTGTCCCTCAAATACACCCAAGCTCTTTAGTCACTAGATCACAAGAGGAATCAAGTTGTAGTGTAAAGATTGTGGGATTTTTAATCAGAAAACCTAGATTAAAATCCCAGCTCTGCTATGGCACCAATAGGATTTTAACAAAGAACTTTCCTCCTCTGTGGATCTGAGTTTACACTTTTATAGGATAAAGAGATTGAACTAGGTATGCCTAAGGTACTTTCAGGTTAAACTCTACGATTCTACTAATAACAATTAGTTCTCATAAAAAGACCACCCTGTAATAAGCATTTGTAGTCTAAAGGGAGAAGTGCTGAATTGTGGCTCTGATGCTTACTAGCTTTGTGACTGGACAAGTAATTTTACCACTGAGTTTTTTCTTTCTTCCCCAATGATATTTGTATTACTGACTTCATAGGTGTAAGGTGCTTTATAAGGTTAAAGTCATAAAAATGTCAGTTGTTATTCTTAACTTTTCAAAAAGGGACCTGCAGGTCAGCAATACACAGGGCAAAGAGCACTAGACTTCATTTGAAACCCTGGCCCTGCTACTTACCATCTTGTCAGAAACTTCTCACCTTTTCTGGGCCTCAGTTTTTTTCAGTATCATACTGTGTGGAGTAGGGGACAGATTAGACTATATTAATTCTGAGATCCCTTCCAGCTTCATAAACCTGTGAGTTCTCCCTTTTCCAAAATCAATTTCAGAACTTTACAGTTATGGAATGGGACAGAAGTATTCCAGTAAGTTCCTCTGGAACTCTGGGTCATATTTAATAGCATCTGAAGATCACCATCTTATATGTAGGACAGAAGACAACATAGAACAGTCTGGTTTTCTCTAGCTTACTTCTCTTGGTGCTATGGAGTTAAATGACTCCATTTAAATGGAGTTAAAATAAGTCAGGAAGAGAACCCTAAATGTAGCCAGGAAAGTGATGAATAAGGTAAATGTACCTGGAGTTTCTGATCAGTTCCACTTGTCTCGGCGTCAATGCAAAAATGCATGGGCTCTCCTGCAGCTTCTCACTATTCTGTGGGACTGAAGACAGAGGAAGAGGTTTTATTTTTCAACACCAAGCAGGTTGATAAGCAAGTTTCTGTGGAAAAAACTTGGAGATCCTGAAAGAGGAAACAGACTAGGTGGTGTCCTAGGGAATTAGATGGAGAAGAATCTCAGGATTAACAGGAAAGAAATCAAGGGGGAGAGAAATCCCAACACTTTCTTACAGCAAACCAGATACATGATGAATACAGTTATTAACCAATGGGTAATTATTCCATAGGCAGAAATCTGGTGTGCTCAAAAAGGAACTGCTTGCCTTGCTGATTTCCACTCCAGTCAGACCGAAGCCTCAAAGCCATCTTCAATTCTACAAGTCACATTTTAAGGACTGTGACAAATTGCATCGAATGCAGAGAAAGGAGATCAGGAGGCGGAGGCAGCCTTGGGATGTTCTACAGGAGGATCAGCGAAAGAAGACAGAGACTTGGAGGAGGTTCTGAGTACGGCCACAAAGAAGAGCAGCCCCTGCCTGTCCCTGCACAGCACACCTCAGGTGGCTGCTACTCTGCCTGCCTACCAACGGAGAGCGCCAAAATGGAAGACTCAGAGATTTCAGATCAACTTAGAGAACCTTCCTAACAACAAGCACTGACAACAGAATGGGCTGCCTCAGGAGGTAAGAGAGGTCAAGCAGAGGCTAGATGACTAAACTCTGTGGACTGTGATATAGGGCCTCTTGCTGCAGGGGTCAGACAGTATGACTACTGACATTGTCTCAACCTCCTCATTTTGCCAATGGACCCACACACGTGACTAAGGGATTTTACGCCCTCCAAACTGAGGTTTGGCCATCAGTCAACTGCAAACTCCTGAACTGTTGAGCCATGAGGGAGAAGGAGGGAAAAAAGTCTCTCTGCAGTAACTCAAATTTCCTCATCAAATACCCAGGACTTAAAGCTTGAAGGTATTTTAAAGACCACTTAGTCCAATCCCCTCATTTTATAGATGAGGAAACTGAAGTCAAGAGATGTGACTTCTTCACAGTCACACAACTAGTAAGTAGATAGGGAACTCAGGATCTCTGACTCTAAATTAAACTTTTTTTTTTCACTATTCCATGCTCCAGGCAATAAAAAAACAAAACAAAACCAAAAAACACTGGCCTGGAGTTGGAAAGGAGGAAGAGGGATCCTCAGAGGACCAGGCAATTTGTATGTGGTAGGATATTAGGCAGTCATCTACAATGACAATGAGGGCTTTGATTCTTTCAATCTTCTTTCAGCACTGTAAGACAGAAGCAATTCTTCTCTGGCCAAAACCAGTTCAGTTTCTCCTGCAGATGTTGGTGTCAGGAAGACATGAGGGAAGGAAGAAAGAAGGTAGCGCACATGGAGTTAGGACAAATAATAAGGTAGAAGCCAGAACCAAGTACTGAAAATTGTGACAGTAAGGACCTTCATTTCCTCCTCTGAAAGTTTCTTGCTAACAGCTGAGAATAGAAGGGGTGATAGTTGACATTCACCCATCAGTTAGCAACTGTTTATGAAATTCATATTTTTAAATTCTACAAGGCTATGAATGCAAGGAAGCAACAAGATGGCTGGCTATTCCCACTCAAAAATCAGAATCACTAAGAATCCCTGGAAGTTTACTCCTATGGAACACATCTAAGGAGTCAAAAGCTTGGTCCTAAAGTCCCTGGCTCTTCCTCAAAACAAGACGTCATCAACCTAGCAACTTACAATTGAATGGCCTGAATTTCCTGTAAAATATGACGGCATGAAATCTATTCACAGGATATCAGGATCAAAGAAATATGAAGCCAGAAGAATCCTCAGATATTATGCTGAACAAAAGGTTCTTAACCTTTGTATTATGGACCCTTCTGGCAGTCCAGTGAAGTCTATCAATACATACAGAATTACAAAGGAAACTAATTATATTGAAATGGTTATCAAATGTTTTTTAAATTTTGATTTGTGTATCCAGGTTAAGATCTAAACCAATTTGATTTTTATTATTGACATTATTGTATTATTACTGACATCATTATGTCAATGACATTATTATGATCAATAAAAGTGAAGAGATTATGAAAAGTCACATAGCAAGTCTGGGGCTGATCTCTGAATCTAAAAAAGCTATGAGTCAGTTCTTGCACCTAAACTAGTGACATTTCTACAATATGATGTTGGCGAGAAGTTTCAGAAGCCAGGTTATTTTGTCTTTATCTCCCAACCGCTCCTTTCCCCCTAATCTCATATAGATACTGTTCCACATTGGAGTCCCAAACATCTTTGAGGAAAGTTATCTATCTGCATGTCCCTAAAGCTTTAAGGTTTTTTTTTTTTGTTTTTTTAAATATTCAATAGTACTGTATTTTCCCGAATACATGTAGTTATCACCATTCACTTTTATAAGACTCTGTATTCCAAAACTTTCTGTCCTTTATCTTCCCCCTCCCCAAGAAAGCAAGTAATTGGTATAGGTTAAATATGTACAATTCTTTTAAACATATTTCCATATTTGTCATGATGTACAATAAAAATCAGTCCAAAAGGGAAAAAATCATAAGAAAGAAAAAAACAAGCAAACAAAAAGAAAAGGTTTTATAACAGTTTTGGACACAGCTTAAAATTGCTTTCCAGAATGGCTGGATCATTTCACAACTCCACCAACTACATTAGTGTTCCAGTTTTCCCACATCCCCTCCAACCTTTATCAATTATCTTTTCCTTTGATTTTAGCCAATCTGAGAAGTGTGCAGTGATACCTCAGAGTTGTGTTAATTTATATTTCTCTAAAAGAGATTGAGTCTTTTTTTTTTATATGACTATAAATGGCTTTAATTTTTTCATCTGAAAATTATCTGTTCATATCCTTTGACCATATATTAATTGGGAAATGGCTTGTATTCCTATAAATTTGATTTGGTTTTCTATATATTTTAGAAAAGAGGCCTTTATCAGAAACACTGGCTATAAATTTTTTCCCTAAGCTTTCTGCTTTCCTTCTAAACCATAAGAACCTCAAGGGATATTGATAAAGAAATAAAATATGGGGCTTACAGGTAGTTATAATTTCCTTTACCAATATTCCTTAAGCATACAGGTTATGCCGCTGCCATCTAGTGATCAAATCAATGGAGACTTGTTTTTTGAATCTAGTGTTTGATAAAATGTATTACCAGAGTGCCCAACAAGGTATACAGAAGAAAAGAAATCTAGGATGAATTCTTAATTTTGCAAATATATTAACTTTTTTTTTTAAAAAGTATTTCCTAAAATGTACCCCCTCTTCATTTTATTTGTTATAAGATAGCAAGAAGAGAATATGGATGAAGTAAAAACAAAGGATCAATACTTTTTAAAAAATATGTTTCATTTGGAGCTATGCCCAAAGGGCTATCAAACTGTGCATGCCCTTTGATGCAAAGTTGTCACTACTGTATCCCAAGGAAATCATGAAAGGGAAAAAGATTCACATGTGCAAAAATGCTTGTAGCAGCCCTTTTTATAGTGGCAAGGACCTGGAAATTGAGTGGATGCCATCTTTTGAAGAATGAAGAATGGCTGAATTAAGTTATGGTATTTGAATGTTATGGAATATTATTGTTCTGTAAGAAACAATCAGCAGGATGATTTCAGAAAGGCCTGGAGAGACTTATATGAACTGATGCTAAGTAAAGTGAGTAGAACCAAGAGAACATTGTACACAGCAACAAGAATATGTGACGATCATTTTTGATGAATGTGGGCCAATTCCATAAACCTGTGATGGAGAGAGCCAATCCTTTTGCAAGGATTGAATGCTGAAAACTATCTTTGCATTTATTTTGAAAATAAGCTATTATTTTTAAAAAAAGTAAAAAAAAAAATGCTTCTAGGAACCTACTCTAATTGAAGATGGAAACAAAGACATAAAGAAATACCCTGATTTATCATATAATTGTCAAAATACGTAGCATAGGCAGTAAGAAAGCATTACTCCAGAATGGAATAG
Organism: Myrmecobius fasciatus; assembly: GCA_023553655.1. NCBI lineage: Eukaryota > Metazoa > Chordata > Mammalia > Dasyuromorphia > Myrmecobiidae > Myrmecobius > Myrmecobius fasciatus. The sequence goes on from JAJPUD010014107.1 coordinate 28,547, forward strand.
TCAGGGAAAGCTGAATGATGGGACATCAGACCTAAAAAGATGGTTCAGGCTCAGCCTGAATCTAGGATTGGAAAGTATTCTCTCCTTCCCCATCCTCCCTCACCCTCCAAAATCTAGCCTCACCCTGAAAGCATTTCTAGCAGTGAGAATAGGGTGAATATAAAGACACAGGAGAAAAGCTGAGTGACAGTGTCGGATAAGCCTGGAAAGTAGGGTAGAGACTACAGAAGGCCTTAAAACCAGGCTGAAGAGTTTAGGCTTGAACCATTAGAGCTTTGTACTTCTCTAATTATATTTTTACACATCATACCTTGTATCACTTGGCATCGCTCCTATTATAAATTGTAGAGGCTAAGGGCCATCAAGTTATCTTTTCTACAATACCTCATCTGTCTACAACAGGTGCTCAGTATTTGTTGAATGAATAAGATCTTGAACAGGAGCAATTAAAGGCAACTACAGCTACCTACAAACCCTACACTTGATTTCTTTATCAATAATCCCTGAAGATCTTAAGGCTTCACGGATATACAAGTAGTTTCTTTCCTCAAAGATGTTTGGAACTCCAATCTAGAACAGTATCCAAATGAAGTTGGGGGGAAAGGGGCTGACAGGAGATAAAAACAAGTAACTTGGTTTTCTGGAACTTCTCACCAATGTCATATTGTAAGGTCACTGGTTTAGGCGCAAGACCCAATCTCTAACTCTTTTTCAGAAAGATTTGCTGGGTGACTGCTCATACCTCTAAAGTCAGTTGTTATAAAACCAATTTGTTCTAGATCTTAGCAGGGTAAGTTATTTTAAAAGATGACTATCAAACTTCTGTTATCTCCCATTGAGAAGTAACTAAAAGCCAAACTATGACAGGCCAAATCCTGAAGAGCTAGAATACACTGTTTACCAAGCTTTGATGGCTCAGTCCAACAGTGCTAAAAGGAAGTGTGTGTGAGGAAGATATGGGGAAGAGAGGAAAGGAGGTAGTACATACCAGGTCAGGAGAAATGGTAGATAGGACTGAGGGTCAATAGGGTCAGGAATTAGTACAAGAGTCATGTGGGAAGAAATGTAAAGTGGCACTATTTCAATTCATCTAAGTTTTTGCATCACATACAACAAATCTTACTCTTTCCTTCCTTTAATCTCTTCCGAGGAAGGTATCCCTTTTCAGGGGAAAAAAGGTTCAACAAATTTAACTAAAGAAAGAAAACTTTTGACATTATATACAATGTTCCATACTGCATAAGAGAGAGACATGGCTTTGAAGCCAATCTTGGTCCTTAATATTTCAAAACATTAAATTCCTCTTATTCTTTTGTTGTTCTTTGATTAATATTCTTGCACTTACTGCATAAATTTAAGTCCTGCTAGGTTTCTTTAAATCTTCTGATCATTTCTTACAATACAATAAAAATATTGCAACATCTCAACATACCATAATTTGTTCAGCTATTCCCCAACTGATGGGTACCCACTACTTTGCATTTTTTGCTATAATTAAAAAAAGGATTGAAAGATTTTTGATACATACAAGTATTTTTTCTTTTTTATCTCTTGGAGAGGAAGGGACTTTATAGTAGTACCTCTGGGTCAAAGGATATGCACACTTAAATGACTTTTGGGAAATAGTTCCAATGGGCTTTACAAAATAATCAATTTTCAGCTTCTTTAACAAGGTATTAACACATCCATCATTCCAGAATTCCTCTATATTTGCCAATCAGATTCTGGAGTTATTTTAGTTTGCATTTCTCAATGATTTGGAGTATTTTTTCATATGGTTGTTGATAGCACACTAATATTCTATTACAATCAGGTACCACAATTAAAAAAAAAACTATTTCCTATTTTTCTAGTTTTTTTGGGGGGGTTATTTTTCCAGTTTGTTGCTACAAAAAGAGCACTACCAATATTTTGGTGTATGTGGGGATTCTTTTTGTCATTAATTTCTCCGGGAGTGAAAACTCTCGAGTCAAAAGGCACAGCCACTTTAATCATCCTCTTTGTAAAACTCCAAACTTTTCCAAAATGACTGGTTTAATTCATAGCTTCATCAACAAAATATTTAGTGTGCCTATCTTTCTACAATCCCTCCAAAACTGACCACACTGGGGTAATATTTTTAACTGGACCTCGTTATCACCTTAAAACTCAACATAAAAAAGCCAGAGTTGTTCAGTTTCCTTTCATTCTAAGCTCAGCTACTTAGAAGTAGGAGCAGTAAGTTAAAGTCACAGAGAAAAAGATTTGGGCATTACATTCCTAATACACACATTTATTAAAGTATCTATGGGCAAGATACAGAATTAAGTATCAGGGCTACAAAAATGAAAACAGCAAATAGTTTCTGCTTTTAGGTGGAGTAACAATTAAATAAGAATTCTTGACAACCCAAACCATCTAAAAATGGAACAAGCTACTTCAGAAGTATTAAATTATCCAAACTCGAAAGTCTTTTATGGAAGCTGGCTAATGATTTGTTGAGCATATTGTAGAGGGATTCCTGCTCAGGTATAAGTCAACCTAGAAGCCCTCTAGGGTCTTTGTCAATTCAATTTTCCAGCTACCAGCACATTTGACCTGAGCCCTAATAATTTCCCTTTCTGCTATGTTAGATTGCTGCTTATGATTTTTTTTTTCTTTTGGTACTATCTCTTAAATTCTGTCTGCTTTGCCACTGCCAAAATCCTTGGCTAAGCCCTGCCTACCTCTAGCTTGTGATAATTTTCTTCCCAATTTCTCCAACTTCTCTCTATATAAATTATTTTTATATGATTTAAACAGGCTTCTATTTGGATACTTCTTTCAGTCTTTTCAATTGCCTTTTCAAACTACTTATGGTTTCCCCACTGTTGGACAAGTTCCCTTGACTCCTGAAATCATGTTTTGAGATGGTTTTATTTGACCTCCGATTTTTCCCCAAACACAAACTCACTAATGAGATGAGTGTCTATAAACATCAAAGTCTAGTTTCCCATCTTGGAACTCATATTCAGGTTCTGATCATTTAACAAAATGTTGGGTTAAAAAATCCAGGAATTTTTATTTTATTTTATTTTTTACAAACTATTTTGGAAAGAATACACAAACTCACATTCCTAACTGAAACCAACTGTTTGAAAGATTTTATGATAATATATGGTTCTTGATCTCAAGAACTTAGAAGAAATATAATAACTATATTACAGAAATAGAATTTCAAAATGTTAAAAAGATAAAAACAAAGGGTTCTTGGGTGTCAAAAAAAAGTGAGAAGATACTGGCAACTTGAAGGGAAAAGCTATTAAAGTGGTGACAGAACATACTGGGGAAGCCTTCATGCAACTGCAAAGTGGGCCTTCAAGAAAAGTGCTTTACATCAAATTGGGAAATTATCTTTACATTTAATGGTTCTGATAAAGGCCTCATTTCTAAAATATATAAAGAATTGTCTCATATTTATAAGAATTCAAGCCACTCTTCAATAGATAAATGGTCAAGGGATATGAACAGACAATTTTCAGATGATGAAATTAAAACCATCTCTAGTCATATGAAAAGGTGCTCCAAATCACTATTGATCAGAGAAATGCAAATTAAGACAACTCTGAGGTACCACTACACACCTGTCAGATTGGCTAAAATAACAGGAAAAGATAACGATGAATGTTGGAGGGGATGTGGAAGGGCTGGGACACTAATACATTGTTGGTGGAACTGTGAACGGATCCAACCATTCTGGAGAGCAATTTGGAGCTATGTTCAAAAAGTTATCAAACTGTGCATCCCTTTGACCCAGCAGTGTTTCTATTGGGCCTATATCCCAAAGAGATCTTAGAGGAGGGAAAGGGACCCACATGTGCAAGAATGTTTGTGGCAGCCCTTTTTGTAGTGGCTAGAAACTGGAAAATAAATGTATGCCCATCAATTGGAGAATGGCTGAATAAATTATGGTATGTGAATGTTATGGAATATTATTGTTCTGTAAGAAACAACCAGCAGTATGATTTCAGAGAGGCCTGCAGAGACTTGCATGAACTGATGCTGAGTGAAACGAGCAGAACCAGGAGATCATTATACACGGCAACAACAATACTATATGACAATCAATTCTGAGGTCCATGGCTCTCTGCAACAAAGAAATGTCTCAAACCAGTTCCAATTGTTCAGTGAAGAAAACCATATACACCCAGAGAGAGGGACCACAACGTAACATTTTCATGATCTCTATTGACATTTGCTTGCATTGTGTTTCCTTTCTCTGATTTTCTTTTTTTTCTTGTAGATAGGATTTTTCTTGCACAACTGGTCAAGTATTTTAACATTCTTAATATGTAGTGGACTTCCTGCCATCTAGGGGAGGGGAGGGAACTGGGGGTAAAATTTGTAACAGAAAGCTTTGTAAAGATCAATGCTGAGGAACTACCCATACATATGTTATACAAATAAAAAGCTTTAAATAAATAAATAAATAAATAAAAGTGCTTTAATCTTCTTTCCTCATAAAAGGTCCTCCCAATCTTCACTTCGATGAACCTTATGAAGCCCAGCAAGTTCCAATGACTTACAGAAGTCTTCTCTGAACATACTCCTCTCCAGCTGCTGCCATTGCTCTTTGGGGACAGCATATGAAGGCAGCATGATAAAGTGGAATGGACACTTCATTTAGAGACAGAGTAGAGGGCTCAAATTTTCATTCTGCTCCTAATCAGCTGGGTGACCCTGGCTAAGTTTACACAGCCTCACTAAGCATCATGTTTTGTTTGCTTGTTTCATTTATAAAATGAGAAAAGTCCTTATGGTATATTTCAGTTTTAAATACTATGCTATTTTAACATATGGGCAACTAGGTAGCACAGTGGATAGAGTACTGGGACTGAAGTTACAAAGATGAGTCTTCCTGAATTCAAATTCAGCCTCAGAAAAGTACTAGTTGTGTGACTCTGGGCAAGTCACTTAACCCTATTTGACTTGGTGTCCTCATCTGTAATATGAGCTGGAGAAGGAAATGGCAAACTGCTCTAGGATCATGGCTGAGAAAACCCCAAATGGGGTCACAAAGGGTTATATATGACTGAAAAACAAATGAACACATACATACTTTAATACGTATATCTCTTTAAACTAGAGAGCTCCTTGAGGACAGACAACTCATTTCAGATTTTTTTATCTTCACAGACTTAAGATCTCACCTAATAATAAACTTTTTAACTGATTTTTACTGAATGTCTCTTAATATACTTCCTATTACTCTAAGAGCTAATAGGACACAGTAGACTAGGAGTTAGGAAGATATGGGGTGAAAGCTATAGGTGAGTGCTGTCTTAAGCTGCTCAAAGATTGTTTAATTACTTAATGTATGTTGGGAGAGGGAGTTCCAACTCCAAATAAAACCAAAGGTCTTTTAGAGGAGGCTTAACCTCACTCCCCGATCTTTCATTTCCTTAGCATCTCTTTTTCATGTCAGCTTCCTAGGGGTGCTGAACACTTGAACATGAACTCTGATGTGGGACTGGAGTACTAAGAAAAAGAGACTGATTGGATATATTCAAATTTTAAAGTAAGAGACTGAAGCCTCCAGAAGATGGAGCTATAAAGTGGGAATGATGATACCGTATCATATTCCTTGCTCCCTTAGTACATGGCTGAGCACAAGAAGAAAATACCCTTTGCTCGGTAGCCCCACCCAGTTGGCTGAACCTATTTTGAGTGGGAATGAGAGAAATGCACAAGCTTCTCCAGGGGATTTGATGAGCGTTGAAGACAGGAGCACTAATTTAAAAGGATCAACTAGCAAGTCAAATGGTTATTCGGTGGTAGTAATGAATCCATGAATCAAAATAAATTTTCTTCAATGTGATACTTATCACATTGAAGAGTAAAATGTTTAATCAGATTAGCAATTTAAGGGGGGAGGGGAAAGAACGTGGGAGAGAAGAGAAAGAAGCAAGAAGGCCAACAAAAACCACCAAAGGATGAGCCACTAAGTATTTAAAGGGAGTGTGATATTACTGAAAACACATTCAACTGTGTAACTCAGGTTCTAGTCAAAGCTCTTGTTACTGACAGATTGGATCACCTTGGTTAAGTCCCTTTAATTCTTTAAGGCTTAGTATTCTAATGTTTTACAGGAGGATGTTGAACTAGAAGAGCCAAGTTCCCTTTCAGCTCTGATGTTTAGTGAATCCATTCTCTCTTGTGGCCTCCCCATCCCCCAGCAGCAAGCACTGCATTCTATTTGATTTATGTTTCCTCTCTGCCAGGACATTCTCCATTGGGGATCCATCTATGGCGGCCTGCCCTTCAGAAGAACACGACCACTCAGGAATACTGGATGTTTCACCAGATTGCTAGCAGCAGGCGAGTGCAGGAGACAAATGGAAGGCAAAGCCTTATTTATTCCAAAAGAACTAATATAAGGTGCCAACAATGCAGGATGGTGGTTCCAACACCTGATGGCAAGGATGATGTTGGGAGACACTCAGGAATGGAATGCTGCTTCTTATTCAGACCTCTGATAAAAATGGCTTTTTAGTTTTAGAAAAACAGGTATCCTGAGTGTCAATATGACCTTATGATTTAAAGCTGGAAGAAGCCTTAGAGATCAAGTTCAATCTCCTCCTACTTTTTAAAAGTTTTGATGTCTTTATAAAACTCTCAGTACTTTCCATATATAATTCCCTAGGTACCACTTAGTGAGCCTTTCCTTGTAACAAAGAAAAATGATTTAAGTAAAATCAACCTCAGGACTTATCACTAAGAGCACATGTAATATTCCACAGTGATAGTCGTCATCAGGAAAAGAGGCAACGTATATTTTTTCTCTTCTCCACTGATAACCGTAACATTTAGCTTTCCTAGGTAGGTATAATGACCTAAGCCTCATAGAAGAAATGAGATATATGCACTTTTTTTTGGGACAGAACTGAGGGTAAAAGACTATATAATGTCATTCAGTTGATGTGGTATTAGTTCTATTTAAATTACGGCACACACACACCCTTATTTTTTGATACATTTCTATGGAGAATGAAGGATATATGTGACATTAAGATAACATACAAATAAAAGATAGCAATAGCATTTAAAAACACAATGCCCAGGATTCAATTTCATTTTAGTCCAACCCTATTACTCTAATGATAAAGACTACAGAGAGCAACATGGAAGAAACTAGATTCAAACCCTGACTCCAAATGGAGCTCACCCCCTCTCCTACACCACGCTGAATTCCTCACTCATTTTAATTTCCCTGGGAGATTTCTATTGGTCTTATCTACTCAAGACCCATCTCAAGCCAATTCTATGAAGTAAAATCCTCAGCTCACTTCCTTCTCTGATGCCTCAGCTGGAAGGGCAGGTTCATTTCATCTATGAAGAGAGCACTTAATAGCTTCTCTAGATTGGTCTGGTCTAAGATTTCTAGGAAAGAATCCTGTACTTCAGTTAGTAATCAAGATGCAGTCTTTGTTTATGTCAATCCCTCTACATCTATACTTGCTGTCATCACTCCTCCCATCTTCTCAGGCAGAATCCACCCTCAATAATCATCCCCTATTCTTGATCCTTCCACTCTCCTAACTAGCTTTTCAGTAGATGCCTCTACTCAGTCTTTCCTCTCCCTTAACTTCTTACAATCTGGCTTTCAATCTTATCATTCTACCAAAGCTGCTCTCTCCAAAGTTACTAATGATCTCTGAACTGCAAAACACAATAGCCTTTTCTCAGTCCTCATTCTCCTTGACTTCTCTGCAGCCTCTGACACTTTTGATCGCACCCCTCTCCCTGAGTTTTCAGGACACCACTCTTGGTTCTCCTCCCTATCTGACTGCCCTTTCTTTGTCTCTTTTGCCAACAAGTACACCCTGGGATATCCCATAGGGTCCTATCCTAGCTCTTCTCTATCCTACTTCTATTTGGTGATCTCATCAGCTCCCATCTTTATGATGACGATTCTCAAATCTATATCTATTCTAACCCAAATTCTAATCCTTAATCTCCCAACTGCCTTTTAAATATCTTAAACTAGACCTACAGTGGACAACAAACTCAATTATGATCAAAATGGAATTCATTATTTCCCCCCCTAAATCCCACTTCTTCCCTATTACTGTAGAAAATTACCCCATCCTCCCAATCCTTCAGATTTGTAACCTAGGAGTCATTCTGGACTCCTCACTATCACTCACCCCTCATATATCCAATCTATTACCATGGCTTCCATTTCACCTTTGAAACAGCTTTCAAATAAATCCCCTTCTCTCCTGATACTGAATGACTTCATTACCTCAAGCATGGATTACTACAATAAATAGTCCAAGGATAGGTCTTCCTGTTTCAACTCCTGCCCCCACTGCAATCCATCCTCTAAAGTTCAGGTCTAATTATGACACCCCACTACTCAATAAATTCCACTGGCTCCCTATTGATTTCAAGATCAAAAACAAAATAATGTTTGGCATTCAAAACCCTTTTAACCTAGTCCCTGTATACCTTAATATCCTAGCCCAAACCTATGTCTTACTGGACAAGACTCTCCCTCTTATATGCTGTGATATGGCCTTCTCACTCTGCTCTCATGACCTGTCACTATCTCCATTGCTTTGATGATCCATCACCATGTCTGGAAGTCACTTCTTTCTTACATGTGATTCAAAGTCCTCTTCCCTTAAGACTTTCCTAAAGTACTATTTTCTGCATGAAGCCTTTCCTGATCCTCCCAACTATTCACTCCAACTACCTTGTAATTCTTTTATCTGTTTTCATTTATTTTACATATGTGCTCCATATACTCTATATACTTGTCTCCTCCATTTAAAATGTTTCCCCCCTCCATTATAATTTAAACTTCCATTTTTTGTACTTGTATCCTCAGCACACAGCACATTGCCTGGCACATAGGAGGCACTTAATGCTTGCTGTTGATTGCTGTTACAAGGTTGTGTGAGTTTTAGGAAGAATTTTTTTTTTTTTTTGGTAACCAAAAGTGTAACTCTTAGTAGACCTAATATATATATTTCCAGAAATGAGAAGAGGATCCCCAGGAATGGGATAGGGATCTCCTCAGAAGTAGCAAAAAGGAAGATACTAATTTGGAACTATGCTCCATAGATTATCAGACTGTGCATACCCTTTGACCCAGCAGTGCCACTACTGGGTCTGTTTCTCAAGGAAATCTTAAAGAAGGGAAAAGAACACACATGTGCAAAAACATCTGTAGCAGCTCTTTCTGTGGTGGCAAGGATTTGAAAATTGAAGGAATGCCCTTCAAATGGGGAATGGCTGAATTTCTATAATTAGCAGGCTGATTTCAGAAAAGCCTGCAAAGACTTAATGAACTGAAGCTGAGTGAAATGAGAAGAACCAAGAAAGCATTTTACATTATAACAACACTGTGTGATGATCAATTATGACAGATTTAACTTCTCAGCAAAAACAATTCCAATAGACTTGGGATGGAAAATGCCATCCATATCCAAAAAAAGAAGGAAGTATAAAGGCTGAATGTAGAGCGAAGCATACCATTTTCACCTTCTTGTTTTGTTTTTTCTTTCTCATGGTTTTTCCCTTTGTATTTTCTTTTATAACATGACTAATATGGAAAACGACTGTACACATATAACCTACACATCAGTATGCTTGCTGTCTTGAGGGAGGAAAAAAATTTGAAACTCAACTCTTACAAAAGTAAACATTTTGCATGTAATTGAAAAAAAATACTATTAAGTGAAAAAAAATTGATGAGCAGGCAGATTTTAGAAAAACCTGGAAAGAGTTAGATGAATTAATGCTGAATTGAGCAGAACCAGAAGAATATTATAGAAAGTAACAGCAAGATTGAGTGATGATCAACTATGATCTCTGCAATACAGTGATCTAAGAATTTCAATAGACTTGTGATGGAAAATACTGTTCACATCTAAAGAACGAACTATAGTGCTGAAGGCAGATCAAAGCATATAATTTTCACCTTTTTTGTGTGTGGTCTTTACCTTTTGTTCTGACTTTTTCCCCATAACATGACTAATATGAAAATATGTTCAAAATGATTGTAAAAGTATAACCTATATTGGATTGTTTACTGTGCTAAAGAGGAAAAAAAAATTGGAACTCAAAATCTTACCAAAAAAAAACCTATATGTAATTGGAAAAAAAAAAAAGGATAAAGTATTAAGTGGGAGTAGGGGAGGAAGGGATGCACTGTGGGAAGATAATGTCACAAGTTTCTAAATTGTGATACTGGGGAGCTGAACATTTTTCCAAGTACTATTTAGTTAGCCTTGCCTGTACTATGTTCAAATATACCACCAATATGTTTAATTCACCTACAAGTTTCACTTTAATGTAAGGCCACCTTCAACATTATCTTGCGCTTTCACCAAATCCTTCCCCACAAATTTGAAAGTGATCAAATTCTGAATCAAATCATCCTTAAAGTAGTGAACTAAACAAAATTTTGTCCCTTGCATAATGTGAGGAGACCAGGAAAATTTGAAAGGTTCAGAGAGTTCTTTCAGTTTAAATTATAGTAACAAACTAGCATTTTGAACCAATCTGCTTTATGCCAGGTCATATCATACCAAACCAAAATTTTTGAGGGCAAACATTATGTTCAAATACTGATTCTACTTTTCTCCCATTGTCAAAGCACTTACTTTTTCCATGATCACTCTATACAATACCATATCTTACAAATTATTACACTGGCAAAATACTCAGTTTAGAGAATTAAGGAACACAGATGGAAAGGCAGACAGATGGACAATTTACACACACACACACACACACACACACCCTCCCTCAATGACCAATGATCTCACATCCTAGACTGTTTAATATTCTTCATTCTTCACTTAAAAGTTTGTGAGAAAAAGTATTCATGATTTATCTTTTTCTAACATACTAACTAGCCTCTAAAGACCAGGTAGCCATTTGGTAGCTAGAGAACTAAGAGTTGAAAGCCTAGTAACTACATTCAAAGGAAATTGTTAGAAGCTATTTCTTTACCTTTACATTTCTGGTTGCTTAATAGGATATAATGTATGTGGTAAAAATAACATGAAAAATGAACAAAAATAAATAACATCTAAAAAGTCAGACAAGACTGAATAAATGAACAACAAAAAGAAAGATTAACTTTGAACAGACTATATTAGGTGATCAATTTTGACAAATTCTTTAAAAAGTGATGTGGCAAAATTTTGACACCTACTCCCCCCAACTCCCCAACCCCTTTTTTCCTCAAGGGCTGTTGAGGCAGAACAACTGTTACTGTGCCCACTCTGGAAGAAGATGGCAGTTCAAATGTACCAACCCACATACTACTGAAAATGGGTTTGTGGGGCCAAAGGTTGCCAACCCCTGGACCAAAGTTGGAAAAGGAAGGTCTGAGGCCTACATATAAACATTTGCAGAAGGCCATTATCCTAATCTCACCTCACTGTAGAGCAAAGATATCAATGTGTGCAGAAAGGATATGGCCAAGGTAATTCCATATGTAATTTGAACACAAAGGGCCTTAAAGTTCTTAAAATATTTGTTTTGAAAAACAGACACATATTCCATGTATATCACCGGTTCAAAGCCTGTCTCACTCAAAAGACTCACCTAACTCTGTTGGCTTCAGCAATTCATCCAAGATATTAAAGAAGGGCAGTTTCACCAGGCGGACTTCTGGCTTGACAACTTTAGAAGGTAATCGTCCAAGTCCATTTAGGTATTTCCCATATAGCACAGGATAGTCAATGTTAGGAGTAGAAATAGAAGTCCTGGGGACAGTACTTCCCCGGTCATAGGAAGAATGTATGGAGAGTGGGTCCAAAGGCCGGTGGGGTTGTACAGGGTCAGAGCTTTTCTTGGCATATCGAGTCTCATAGAGTTCCTTAATTTTCTTGAAGACTTCAGGGCTGCAGTCAAACTGGACAAGCTGTAGAGCCCTGGTGACAAGTTCATGTTTAAGTCCACTCTTACTTCGGCCAACAAAACCAAGAAGCATCTGGAGATCAGAGACTCTAAAACTCATCACCATGTTCTAAAGAGCAATCATGGGAAGGAAAAAAAAGTCTTAAAATTAGGAACAACCAGTGAAATCTAAAGGCATTCTTGTAATCTGGGTAGGCTAGATTTCAGTGTTGAAGTGAAAAACACTTGGTGCAACACCTACTCTTCTGAATTCATCAGACACCCTCATCTAGCCCTATCCTCACCCTCCTATTTGTGACAGGTTACTTAGCAGGCAGGTGTCTTTTCAACCTTTGTCCTATTATTCCCTTACTCCAGTCATTAACTCATATCCATATCTTTGTCCAGGAAATCCTCTCTATCCTGAGTGTATCCCCCACTTTTTCTACCTTCCATGTTCTAATTCAAGAACCCTATTGTCCCTGACTCCCTCCCCACCTAGTGATCTCCCCCTCAACTCCGAACGTATAGCACTTATTCCCTATGCTTGTGAATATTAATTTTTGTGCTTAACTGTCTTGTATCCCAAATGCATCTTACATTTTTTATAATCTCCATTATACAAAAATTATAGCAGATACTAAATTAATATTGTTCCTTAGATCACAGTAGTTTCCTTGTGAAGAAAACTGCAGCTATGAACAATGCATGCAGAACTCTGTGATAGTCCAATGTACTTATCTGACATCATCAAAAAAGGATACCAAATCAGATCAGTAGATTTTAACAATCTATGTTGTCATAGAAGTATCTTTCAGTTTTTGGTAAAATGGCTAAGTAGATCTGTTAAAACAATGATAGTCAAATTCTATAATGTTCAAAGGTAGCTAAAGGAAATGAAATGTTATAGTAATTTGGAGAATTGAAAACAAACATAAATGGCAGGTCAAGGAAGTGGGGATTCAGCTAGATGAGCACAAGAAGTCAAGAGAAATGTCATTTTCCTAATATCTTACCATTCTGACTCAATTTTGGTTTGCTGTGAACAAGGCAATGATGCTTATATAAAATCAACTCTACCAGAATATTGATTTCCAATGTCTGATTAAATAAACAAGGACAAGCCTGCATTAGTATATTTCTAGCTTAATAAATAGTATGGTAGTGTAAGAGAAAAATGTGTAGCAGCTGTCAGAGACTAGAATCACAGTCTAGGCTCTGCCACCACAACTAGCTATTGAGACTCTAGGCAAGTCCGTCCATGAACCTT
>JAJPUD010014108.1:0-41692 GCA_023553655.1 Myrmecobius fasciatus
TTTACCTTTTTGTGCTTCTCTTGAGTTCTGTGTTTGGACATCACATTTTTTTGTTCAGATCTGGTCTTTTCATTAGAAATAGGTGAAATTCTCCTATTTCATTGAATGACCATCTTCTTCTCTGGAAGATAATGCTCATTCTAACTGGGTAAATTATTCTTGGCTGTAATCCAAGTTCCTATGCCTTTAGGAATATCTAATTCCAGGCCCTTTGATCCTTCAAAGTAGAAGCTGCTAGGTTCTGTGTGATCTGAATTGTGGCTCCTCGATATTTAAATTGTTTCTTTCTGGCTTCTTGTAATATCTTTTCCTTGGTATGATAGTTGTGGAATTTAGCCACGATATTCCTGGGGGATTTAATTTTTGGGTTTCTTTCAGGAGGTGATCGGTGGATTGTTTCAAGGAGTATTTTGCCTTCTGGGTCTAAAATATCAGGGCAGATTTCCTGGAAGATAGTGTCTAGGTTCTTTTTTTTTTTTCCATCATGACTTTCAGGAAGCCCTATAATTCTTAGATTGTCTCTCCTAGGTCTATTTTCCAGGTCAGTTGTTTTTCCTAGGAGATATTTCATGTTTTTTTTTCCCTATCTTTTCATTTTTTTTTGTTTTTGTTTGACTGATTCTTGAAGTCTTGATGAGTCATTCATTTCCAATTGTTCGATTCTAATTTTTAATGTCTTATTTTCTTCAGTTACTGTTTTTAGTTCCTTTTGCAATTGACCATTTACATTTTTTTGTTCATTGCATTCTTTTTCCATTTTTTTCTATTTTATTTTGCAGGGATCTCATTTCATTTCCCCATGTTTCTTCTCTCTTTTAAGATTCTTTATGCAATCTTCAAAGAAAGCCTTGTGGCATAGAGTCCAGTTTATGTTTTTCTTTGGGGCTTTTTCTGGAGTTGCTTTACCTTTAGGGGCCTCAGGATTTGAGGTCTGTTCTTCCCTCTCTCCATAAAAGCTGTCTATGGTGAGAGCTCTTTTTGATTTTTTTATTCATTTTTTTAAAGGTGTGAGATCTGTTCAGGGCAAAGGAGAGACTGCTGCTTTAATTTGCCGTGGGGTAGTTCTGCTGATTGAGTTATTTCAGGTATTGGGCAGCTCTGCTGAATGAATTATTTCAGGTGTAGGGCAGTTCTGCTGATTGGATTATTTCAGGTGTTGATCAGTTCTGCTAATTGCTTGATTGCCCTAGGATGCTGTGTAATGGCAGGTAGGTCCAGTGATCCTCAGGGGCTCAGTGGTTCACAATCTACCCCCCACAAAAGGCAGATCCTCCAAACCACCTGCTTACAATCAGGACAGATTGGACCAAGAGGCCCACAGAAGACTCCTAGGTGTATGAAAAGCACAGTGCTCCCACGCTTGTTATGACTCCTGCTCCAACTCTTGTTCCATCCCCCTGCTCCAGCTCCCCTCCCTGGTCTCCCTGTGCTGCAGTCTGGTTTCAGCAGACCACCCCCACCCCTGCCCAATGAAAACAGACCTGTTTTGAAGTTCCTCCAGAGTATCTTCTTCTAGAAATATGTTGTCTTCCAGATATTGTGGATATTTTTACTTCAAAATCAGCCTAGAGGCTTCATATGTTGTTGGTTTGAGGGAAGGTTAGAGAAGGTTACAGAGATTCCTGTCTGATCTCCCCCATCTTGGCTCCACCCCCCCTCAATACCTTTAAATCATGAATACTTTCTTAGTCAGGAGTAATCATATCAGTCTTTGTCTAGTGTGATTATATCTCCCTCATCCTGTATTTGAAGAGTTAAGTTTTTATTTGCAAGTGTAAGATAATGTATATATTCATATTAAATTACAACTAATTAGGCCAATTGTTCTAATAATAAGATTTTTTGGATTCTGACTCTTGCATTCAATATATTAGTAAACGTTTAAATAATAGTATCACCTGCAAATTTGGTAAATATGATATTTATCTTTTCATCCAGGCAAAGAAACTAGAAATATAATGGGGCAAGAGCAAATTTTTGGGACATTGCTCAAAAGTATTTCCTACAGATTTATATTGATCTTATAATCTTTTATTCTATTTTTCTTCAAGTTACTGAATATAATTCAAATTCACATACCCATGCGTACATTTAATCCACATCTTTCTATCCCTTGTAAAGATCCTGGCTATAGAAAGTCTATATACTGATGGGGAAGACCAAATCAAAAATTCTGAAGACAACAAAGTCTAAACTACTATATGCAAAACCTCAAAGGAAAACAAAACACATGAATTTTTCTTATGCTGTGGAAAATTTCAAAATAAAAAAGATTTTAATAATAAGAGAGAAAGGTAGATGAAAAATTGGGAAGAGAAATGAGAGTGATGCAAGTCAATTATAGGCAATTGTCAACAGCTTGATAAAGAAGCACAAACATATTGATGAAAATGACACTAAAAGGCAGAATGGATCAAATGTAAAAGAAGCAGAAAAAAATCAATGAAGAAAAGAATGTTTTGAAAAGTAAAATTTGTCATTTAGGAAGGCAGGTAAAAACTCATTAAAAAAATAAATCCTTAACAATTAGAATAAAACAAATGGAAACTAATGCTTTCCTTATTTATCAAGAAACAGTAAAAATAATTAAAACATATAGAGAATAATATGAAATCTCAAAGGAAAAATGACCTGGAAAATAGATTAAGGAGAGATAGTTTATGAAGCATTTGAGGGATTACTAGATGATGCAGTGGAGCACCAGCTCTCGAGTCAGGAAGATCTGAGTTCAAATCCAGCCTCAGACATGACATTCACTATATGACCTTTAGCAAATCACTAAATCTTGATAGCTACTAAGAAAAAAATGGACTATCTGAAAGTCATGGGAAGAAAAAGAACCTAAACATCCTTTTTCAAGAAAATATCAAGGAAAACTGATCTGGTATACTATACCCAGAGAGTAAATTAGAAATTTAAATAATCAACAGAATAGATTAAATGCAATCTCTGAAAGAGATTCTAAAATGAACAATCCTAGAAATAGAACAACCAAATTCCAGAGCTCAAAGATCAAGGAGAAAATATTTTAAGTAGTCAAAAATGAAGTAATTCAAATCTTCTGGAGCCACATTCAGGGTAAAACAAAATTTAACAGTTTCTGCATAAAAAATAATAGGAGATTTTAAAATATGATATTCTGGAGAGCAAAAGAGTTAGAAATAAAGTCAAGAATCACCTTTCCAGGAAAACAGTATAATCCTTCAAGGGGAAAAATTGGTATTTTTAAAGAATATAATAGAAAGAAATAAAAGACTTTTTGAGCATTCATGGTAAAAAAAATCAGAGCTGAATAAGAAAAAAGTTATTTTCAAAAAAAAACATTCAAGAAAAGCAAAAAAGGTAAACAGGAAAGAAAGCTATTAAGGGAACACAATAAACTTTAAACTGTCTACATTCTTTACAAGGAAAAATGATTCTTGTAACTTCTAAAAACTTTTTCATTAGGGAAATTAGAAGGAGCATACTTAAACACAGAACATTAGTGAGTTGAATATGATGGAGTTATTTTCCAAAATAAATATAAGTAAGGATTATGATACAGAAATGTGTTGAGAAAAGGGAAAAGAGAGAGGCAAATAGAGTGGATTATCTGACATTAAAGAGACAAGAAAGAATTTTTACATTAAGAGAGTTATTCTCATCAGAATTGGTTTTTAAAAGTAATAATATAATCACTCAGTTGGGTCTATAAAAGTATCTTACCATATAGAACAGTAGAAGGGGGAGTGGTTGATAAATGGGAGGGGTGATACAAGGAAGGACAGCTTGAGGGATTTAAAAGTCAGAAGTATAACTCTTTTGAACATGGACAAGGTGAAAGAGGAAAGAGATGGAAGTGTGTGTGTGTGTGTGTGAGAGAGAGAGAGAGAGAGACAGAGAGAGACAGAGAGACAGAGACAGAGAGACAGAGACAGAGAAACAGAGAGAGAGAGACAGAGAGAGACAGAGAGAGGAAGGGAGGGAAGCAGGGAGGGTGAGAGGGGGAGGGAGGGGGAAGAAAGAGGGAGAGGAGAAGAAAGAGGGAGAGGAAGAGAGACAATATTGATAATGACTGAACAAAATGTTTTGTATGATAAATATTATTATTATATAAGAAGTGACTAATAGGACAATTTAAGAAAAACTTGGAAAGACTTACATGAACCAATTCAGAGTAAAGTGAGCAGAACCAGAATAACATAATATACAATAAGAACAACATTATGTCATAATCAACTGTGAATGACTTAGCTATTATCAGGAACACATTGATCCAACACAATTCTGAAGGAATAATGATGAAAAATGCTGTTCCTCTCCAGAGAATCAAGCAGTACAGTTTGAATGTAGATGAAAGTATATACTTTCTTTCTTTTTCTTGTTTTTGTCTACCTTTTTTAACATGACTAATAGAAAAATATTTTGATTTACTGTGCTTGTATATCACATATCAAATTGCTTGCCTTTTAAAGGACAGGGTATAAGAGAATGGGAAGGAGAGAATCTGGAGCTCAAGGTTTCTAAATATGAATGCTAATTTTTACATGTAATTGGGTAAAACAAAACTATTAAAAAGCTTTAGATATTATTATTGTATAAGTACTATATGTAACAATTAATGATAATAAAAATAACTACAAAATATTAAATAAAAATACCATAACTTGATTCGTTGTTTTATCAGTTATCTAAAACTAAGAGAATTAAAATAATGAAGTTAAAAGAGAATATGCATACATTTTCCCCAAAATTTTCCTGTTGTTGAACATTTATCAACACATGCCTATGTTGTTTCATAAATATTGCTTGAGGTTATCAGATGTTCAGTAAAAGATCTAGGAAATGATGTCATAAAGCTGTAAGCCTGTCATTTATATAGAATTTTAAGGTTTGCAAAATCCTTTATATCTATTTTTTCATTTGAATCTCACAGAATCCCTGTCTAAACTCCGTCTTGTACTGAACTGCAAACCATTTTTTCAAGCAATCCTGTACTTTTCAGCCTAAGTTGTTCATGATTTTTCCCCATGCTTGCAATGCCATCCTAAAAGTATTAACTATTAAAATAGTGTCTTTTTGTATTTTTGTTTAATTTACAAATTTTGAAATGAGATTATCTTTCTTAGAAATGACATGTTTTATTTATACAACTCTTATGCTTCTGTAATTTTTTCCCTTTTGTTAGACATATTTCTTATTTCTCTATTAGATAATCAAATCTTCAATTGTAGGGATTTCCCTTACTTATCTTTTTTTTTTTCTTTTCCTTAGGGCCTATCACAGCAGTCTGAACACAGAGACAGTTAATTTAATTACTGAATTGTGTTTCCTCCTTTTTTTGCATGTACAAAGCTATATCCCCTCCTGATTATTCCCTGTGAGGGTTGTAAAATTCTATCACAGTGATTACTCCCTTTCTACCAAATGTCTGAAATGCCAGTTATAACATGGTTTTGAGAGTATGCTTGATTCTATGAATTCCAGTTCACTACATTTTTTTTTCTTTTTTCTTTTGCTGTTTACATTTCTAATTTAATAAGATGGTCATGGAGAACGAAATTTCAAACCACTTTAGTATCTCTACCAAGAAAACCCCAAATGGTGTCACAAAAAGTTCAATATAACTGAAAAATGACTTAACAACAATAAAAAGATCACTACTCCTCTTTCCCATACTTAACAGTTTAGTAGGAAGATGACATTTTTGTCTTCATTTTTCACAAGCAAGAAATTACATGTCTCTCATTATTCTTTTCATTTGTCCACTTTTATAAGACACTCCAGGAAACAAAAACTATTGATAATTTTCCCAAAAATCTCAAAAATCTGTCATTCTAAATTATTTAAGTCATATTCTGTTAAAATTCAAGGATAACGGTGGCGTAAAATGTATGCCAGTAGGATTCAAGTGATCTCAGTTTAAATTCCAGTATCTGAATTCTTATTACCTACACAAAATCATTTTACTCCTCTGAACTTAAATTTCCTATTTTATTCAACAAAAGCCTATTTAATTAAGTGATTGTCATGTTCATTGTATAAATTTATTCTTTGAAAGACAGATGTTTGCAATAGGTAATGGTGTATGTAGGACTAATTTGAACAATCTTAATCTTATTAAATATCTTTCTTCCCTCCTTCATTAACTAAAAATCATTTAATTTTCTGTTTAAGAAAAATTTCTATATGATATTCCAGGATCCAAATATGCATGCATGGATACATATATACATACATAAATATACCAGATATACTCCAATACATAGGCACTCATCAGTATATATATATATATATACTGTATATATCAGTATATATATACACACACACACACATATATATATACATATATGTGTGTGTGTGTATACACACACATACACACACATACATAGCATGCATAAACACACACACACACATATATATATATATATGTATATATATATATATATATATATGAACATATTCAACATAACCATGATTTGTTGTAAGCACATAGCATATCCTGGAGTTTTTGTTCATTGCTCTGGCAACAAAAGGACATTGGCTCAACATTCACCATCATTAGTTCATTGTGGCAGAGAGTACTCTGCTGTAGGGTGAGATTGACTTTATGGCAATGGACATAGAGGACAATTCCTATTCAATTGGAAGATATTTCCTCATTTCATACTAAAGGAGTGAGTGCTTGAGGCTTTGATTTCTGGCCAGATTCTCTCACCCAAGTGAAATGTAATCTGCATAGGTCAGGTCAATACTAATAAAGTGGAGATTATAGAGATACAATTATTCAACTAGTTTGAGCCAGAGGAAAGGACACAGAAACAAAAAAATACAAAAATCAAAAATTCATATACATTCTATTTAAATTTTCTATCCTTTACATGTAATATTTCTTTCATAATGATGTATTTGAAAAAAAAAACTTAATATAATCCAATGTAAATCAAATTAGCAAATGTATACATGCAGATAAATTTGTAAATAAGTATAAATCTGTATTTTAGGGATAGAGAGATAAATAGAAAAATATCTTACTGTTCAAGTTATTATAGCTGATATTGTTTATACAAATAATTATATTGAAAAAAATGACAGGCCCTGTCCTTAATGATCTTGCATTCTACTAGTGAAAAATAAGGGAGGTGAAGTGATACCATGCATAAATGATTATTACATAAGGTAGAATATGATCAGAGGAAGAGTGAGCCAAAGTATTCTTCAAAATTGGCAAAGCTAAGATCACTTTATGCTGTGGATGAATATGAAGTAGAGAAAGAGAACGTTTCTCTTAATTGTTAATAGTTAGAGGAATCATTTTATTCTTCTTATTTTTCCAAAGCCGAGCGTCCGTACATTTCCCAACAAGCTTTTCTTTTTGTTAATCTGTGGCAAACCTTTTTACAATCTCTCTTACAACATTCTGTGATTGAAAGCTGAAATGGGCCTTAGAGAGCATTTTTCTAATTCCACCAATTTTTCAGCTCATTTTTACTCCTTTAGAAAGGACTTATAAATGTTCATGGCTGTTGATTAAGAGAACTAGAATTCTACATGTTTTCATCACTTTTGTAAGTGCTTTTTGCTTCTTTTTTTTATCAATGATGCAAAGACAACAAGAAATATGGCTTTTTCTAATTTACTTTTTTTAAAGAAACCTTTAAAGAGAAATGAAATAGGATATATTATGTTCATGGCATTCCTAGTCTTTTCCAGATTAAAGGGAGCTATAATTTACACATCCTATAACCACAAGTCATACAAATGCAATCCGAAGTTGTAGAAAACCTATGAGTTCTCAAAGATCTGAAAGGTTTGCATTTTCCCTTTGTAACATAAGCTAGTTCTCTTGTATTCCAATTCCATGCTTTTTAAAAAAATACTGATATTGGTTGAATAGTTGGTAGAAATGAATTTTTTGGAAGCAAAATAGGGATCAGTTTTATTGAGGTAATATATGTAATACATGTGCAGAATATGTAAAGAATTCAATAAGACATTTATTTCTCTCTACTCTGATAGAAAAATATTAATATTGAGACCTTGGAGATGAAAAAATACTTAAAATGTATTAGATGCTTTCAATAACAAAAATAAGATAAATACTTATTTTTGTGGAACATTATGGCATGAAATTTATTTTTGCACTGTCATAAAAAAAATGTAGTCTGTGTTTTAAAAGCTGAATGTGTCCTTTTAAATTGCCTTTTGATTCAAAGATGCCTCCCTCTGGTTCTTTCCTGTTTCATTCTGAAGTTTGAATTTTCTATTTAAGTCCAAAGCTTTTAATTTGCTGAGTCCAATGGTCCATGTTGTGCCCTTAAGAATATAGCTGACAAAGCAGATGGAGGGCTTATTGGACATCTAGGAGGACAGATGTATTCACTAGAATACCCGGGATGACCACAAGCAACTAATTAGATCTCCTGTGGGGAATGTTATGCCCTTGAAATACTTCTCTACCCTTGTTGTTCTAATGTCTTTAGAACAGGACTCTGACAGTTATTGTTGCAGCCTAATTTTGGCAATGTAGTTTCTGCTCCTGAGAATATGAACATATATATATATATATATATGTATGTATGTATGTATGTATGTATACACATAGGAATTCCAGAAATTAGGTTGAGCCCTAAGCTCTGTAAAGAATTGGAATCCCACTTATTCTCATTTAGTCATGTCTTGTCTAATTTTACTTGAAAGCATAAATAGTTAACATTTTGGGGGGTTTCATTATTCCATTTGTAAGCTTTTTATTAATTACCATGCTTGGCAAAGTAACCACTCATTCTTTACCCTTTAACAGGATAGTGGGTTTTGTTTTCTATTTCTTCTTAATTTGTTAGTTATCCTTAAGATGAAGAAAAAGGATAATCCCTGCTTTTAAGTAAAGCAAAATAGATAATTACTGGATTTCTGTGTTTTATTTTTTTTTACCTATAATTCAATGTCTTAATAATAAAAAAATAAGGTAAGAGTAAGGGAGGCAGGGAAAATAAAAGAATATTGTCACATCAGAAATGAATAAAATACATGCTCCCTGTGTTTACTTACTTTGAAAAAGGCACAACAAACAAGTTAGAGTAAAAAAAATAAAGGCAAGTATACACCGTCATGATTTTAAATCTACACAAACAAGGAAGTTCATTCCAATCTCTATATCTTTTGGTATCATATTCGTTTTGTTTTGTTTTGTTTTGTTTTGAAATGCAGGTTCATATGAAGTCATGATAAAAGGGAACAGTATAAGTGGTTATCCATAACATAGGCTGGAGGTGAACATTTCCCATAGAGAGATTGAGAAGCAAAACAAAGGCCAGAAAAGAGCATAAATTTCAATCAACTTTTGGTTTCTTTACTGATTCCCTCTGTAAGACTCATTTCCTTTCAATATCACCTATTTACCCACTGATCCTCAGTCCTAAGTTTTTGCTTCTCCCATTTATTAAAAAAATAGCTTTTTGTTCCTAGGTATCTCCCTTAAATCATATGCGCTTTATTGTTACACAGAGAGGAACACAATAGTGACCGCAAAGAGCTTCCAGTAGAGTGAAGCAAAAATAACATTAGAGTTTGTCATTTAGAAATTGAAATATAATTTCTGACAATTTTCATTTATAGAGAAAGAAAGGAACTGGATAGAAAGAGTATATTATTGATAATAACATTTCCTATATAATTAACATATATATATATAAATATCTTACACATAACCACTCCTTTTCCTCTCTCCTAGAATCGAAAAAAAGAGATCATATATTAAACTTGATTCAGAGCTATAATTATCCGCTATACTGTAGAGCATGCCCCAAAATCTTAGTGGATTTACTACATTAAGACTTTTAATAGACCCTGTAATATTTATAATTTAATTATAATCCTTAACTCTTTGAACTCTTTTCACAGTTTTGATGATTTGGTCAATTTCCAAGATTTTATAAGGCATCAGAAAATTTAAAGCTTGGGTGTGAACAATACCCAAACCAGATCTGATATTCAGTTGTAATTAAGGATAAATTAATCAGACATGATGTGTGTTCCCTCTAAAGTTATGTCCATTTTCTCTCTTTTTCTCTATATTTATTTCTGTCATTCTTTGAAGGCAGAAACAATATTTTAACTTCCTTTTTATTAATGATTTGCATAATTTTTGCCATTTTGTAAATACTTAATAAAGATATGTAACTATGTTTGTGTTATGTATGTGTACATGCATAATACATACATATTTTGTTGGTTTCATATATACACATAATCACATTAAGATTTAATAAACATTTTCCATGTATTCTTCATCCTGTGAGATGGTGAACATATCATGATCCACATTTTACAGATAGAAAAAGTGATATTCAGCAAGGATAAGCCAAATACTTGTAGATGTTTATAGATACTAAAATTGGTATTGAATCCAGATCTTCTCTCTCTAAGCCCAATTCTTTTTCCTTTCTTGTACTTTCACTCTGATTTAGAACTTAACTCAAATACAGGCACAACAAAATGACCATACAGGTGACAAAAATCAAGGAGGATGATTTGCTTTCCAAAGTAGCTTTAGTACAATTCCCACCAGAAGATCAATTTGAACAAGGAAAATTTTCAATATTGGATATTAATTTGTTACTATTGATCCTTATAACAAGTTAGTCCTTTAAATTTAAGATAAAACGTTATTTCTATAATCTTCTTAGTCTGAATATGTAAATAAAATGATCTTTTAAAATCTATTCTTAGCACATAGTGAATGAGAGAAAAAATAAAAATGACTAAGTTCAGTCTGGCCAAAGTAAGGGAAAATTAAGTGCTTGTTGACATTAGTTGTAACAATAGCTCACATGTATTATTGTTGTTCATTCTTCATTCTTCAAGAGGATGAATGACAACATTAGAGTGGTCTTAAACTTCTAAATAAATTGGATTTAAGTGAAGCAAAAATGTGCAAAGTTGTGAGCCTCATTCTTTCTTCCAAAATCATGAAAGTGCAGTGGGAAGACAAGGGTCAAGATGACTGAAGAGGCCCAGGATGCAATGGATGACCTTTGTCTTTGTAGATTTAAATCTTTTCTACGCCTTAGTTTGACTGAGGCAATGACCATGAAATGTCTAAGACTAAATCATAGTGTAAGGTGGAATCCAAAGGAGCAGTATGTCCTTGGGTTTCATCAAGAGAAAAGTATAATGTCCAGAAAATGGCAACTGAAACAGGAGTGGTACTGATAAGAACAATGTATTCTTTGGTTAAGAGCTATCTGAATGACTCCTGAAAACATTTTTCTAGAGGATATTGGAAAGCTGAAGAGTGCTTCCAGAGTAGTTTGTGAAAGTATTCATGTCTCAGTTTTACAAAAGAGATAAACTGAAACTCAGAGGATTAAGTAGCATACTCAAAGACAAATAACATATAGGTGGCAGACATTGAAAAACAGTTCTTATGACTCTAATCTCCTTTCATTTTATACTTTGACTCAAAATTGACTTCCTCTCCTAGTAATCTCATTATCTCATCAATTGCATGGTCATTTTTTTTTTTTTGCAAATCAATTTCCCATAGCTTTAGATACACACATAAACATTTATAATCTTAATTTCCTTCCTCAACAGCTTTACTAAATAAACTCTTCCTACCAAGGGCAATTTAAAAATGTATAATATTAGAGAATTGCCCAAATCAAATAAGCTACCAGACAAATGATAAAAATAATCTAATAAATACATGTTGAAATCAATATGTGAATTTCAGTCATCCTGATTCTTTAACTATGTCTCTGTACTATATTGCTTTCTCTAATTTTCAGGGTGAAATTGTGCAAAGAAATTAGCCTTTTTTGTTCATTATTCATAAATAATGGAAAGGTTATAATAGATATTATCCAAGATACCTTTCCAGCCTTTATACATTCTCTTATATTCTTTGGAAGAAGGTAAATATGTAATACAAAGGAGTGTAAGAGTAAATAGAAAAAGACCTTGGAATCTCAGGAAATATT
This sequence comes from Myrmecobius fasciatus, assembly GCA_023553655.1. Lineage (NCBI taxonomy): Eukaryota > Metazoa > Chordata > Mammalia > Dasyuromorphia > Myrmecobiidae > Myrmecobius > Myrmecobius fasciatus. The sequence goes on from JAJPUD010014108.1 coordinate 11,964, forward strand.
TTAAATTCTGATGCAGAAAAGATATGAAATACAAAGGCAGCTATCATATGACTTAATTGCTCCAGTGAATTGTTGTTTATGATTGGCTGATTAAAATTTCTTGGACTATTATTGCTAACTTGTGCAATGAAAAAGAAGGGGAGGGAACCTTTTTTGTGTCAGTGGATTGATTCATATCCTAATAATCAGAAAAAGTAACAGAATCAGATGGGGAGCTGAAATTGTAAATTTATTTTATAATTCTTCTTGGTAATTAAAAAGGTTAATTAAAAGATAAGGAACCTGAAACTAAGAGGAATGAAGTGACTTGTGCAGAGTCACACTTGGTAGCATAGCTTGCAAGCCTATGAAACAATATTCTAATTTAGATCTTCTTAGGTTCAAATACAGTTGCCTAGTCTTACATAATTTTGAGACATTCTACTCTTTGAGCCTTAATAGGAATTGATGTAATAGAAGTGACTTTGTGTTGTATTGTGTTTTTCTGTGTGTGTGTGTGTGTTTGCGTGAGTGCGTGCTTCCTCAATTGCTGTTTTCTTCATATTTTAAACACTCTTATATATGCTCCTACTAAAGAGAATCAAAATTGTCTGTGCTTCTCTATGATCTTCACATCTCAATGCTTTTTTTTCAAACATAGAAATCTTGAAAGAAAAAGGAATTCTTATTTTTTTTCAAATCAGTTTCTATGAGAACTACAATCAAAGATTAATTGTTCTTGCATGTTTTCTATTCATCTGTGAGTTACAAATGTCTAATAAATGTCACTTCTCTAATTCTAGAGAACAATTGTTTGAAACCATTCTATTTAGGAGCATAGATAAAATATTTTCACAGTCTAAACATATTTATTATCCATAGGCAAAATTTACATGTCTAAAGTCATAATTTTATATGCATTCTTACTGTCTCATATATCAATTATTATGATGTTCTTATATAATGCAATATTGTTCTAAAAGTCAGTTTTGTGCTTTTTCCAAAGCTAAGTGACAATATGACTAACTTAAGCTTTTAGATTGGCTTTTAAAAACCACTTAGAAAACTGTGAAGTACACTTGTAAATAAATTTTTAAATTATACAATAATTAGCACTTCTTAGCCTCCCACTGATAGTAGCCATACTGCTGAAAATTGAAGTCATTTCTGTCAGTATTCATTTTTAGGTCTTATATCTGAAAAGTAAATTTCTTTCTCTTTCTCTCACTTTCTCTCACTGCTCAGAAAACTATACATTCCTCCCTTCCTTTTAGGCCTAGCTGGTATCCATTTTGTTTGTCTAATTCATGGAGGTTACTATGAGTTGTATAAATTCAATGACATTTCATCTTATGAATTAAACTTCTTTTCATAAAACCAAATTTTAAGAGATGGAAAGGAAATTATAGATCCTCGACAGTAATATTTTTATTTTCCAGATGAGGAAACTGAGTCACAGGGAGTCTAAGTCATGAGTCTCAGTTCCTCTGGGTTCTAAAATTGACATAACAAGAATTAGAGATTCTCTTCCCCTTGCATCAAAAAACTCCTTTATCCTTTTCCACATTATAAGTTCCCTGAACTTATAATGTTCTGTTTGTTCTGGAGTTAGTGTGATTCTTTTTGTGTTGGAGACCTCAGTTCTGATTGTTTCTGTATGTCACTCTTTTTAGTTAGGGTTGAATGAAATCATGCAACACTATTATCTGATGATCCATTTATTTTCTTTTCCCCAAGTAGAATTTAAGCTCTCAAATATTGGCAGTTACTTCACTTTTATATTTACATAGGGCATTGAAGATGGATTGGAATGAACTAAGAAATAAATAATTATGTGCTAACAGGCAATGTGGTCTAGTAGACAGATAATTGCATTTGGAGTAAGGAAGACATAGGTTTTAGTCTTGCCTGATACTGAGTACCATTGAGACTGAGTGATATTTTAATTTATTTATCTGTGCATTGAGAGAGTTAGATTTTATGAAGTTGAAGGTCATTTCCTACTCTAAGTTTGTGATCTTATGGTTTTCTTTTCCAGGGCTATTATAAACTATATTCATTCGAAAATATTTTGTTATGTAATATTTTATCTAACCTGAACCTTTGATTTTTATTAAAGTAGAGAATTCCTGATATGGACATTTGCTTCACATTGCAAATTGATAATTAACCTAAATTTTAAATGAATCAATCAGTGATCTTTCAATAATAATGCCCTATGTTCCAGAAACTGTATTAAATGTTGTGGATACCAAGAAAGTGCAAGACACAAAAATGATCCTTATCATCTGGGTATTTATATTCAGTGAGAATTGTCTGGAGGTATCAAGGGAGCTTAAGGGCCCAGGATTCTATAGCTAGTATGTGTTAGAGGAAGATTCTGTACCTGTTTCATGTCTATCATAACAAAAAAATCAAATACAAAAGTACAATGTGCTCTTCTTCTCCTTCCCTCCTTCCACCCTTTACTCCTACCACCCTTCTCTTTTTCTACTCTTCTTTCCAAATTTTATTGATGAAAAAAAATAAAATTGGACAACAAGGTTTCCTGATGTCCATGTAGGTAGAAAGTATCAGATGTGGAGTTAAGAATCTAGGTCCTGACTCTGAGACAATATCTTCTCCTTTGAACAGTTTGCTTTTCATCCATTTGTATTTCATGTCAATAACCTTTCTTTTTCACTATGGTTCTTGGTAACACTGGATTTATAGGGTGTGATATTAATGGAACATATTTCAAAATAGATATCATAGTGATTTAATTCTCTATCTCTCTTTGTCTCTATTTCTCTCTGTCTCTCTGTCTGTCTCTATCTCTCCATATGAGTGTCTATCTGTCTCTGTCTCTCACACACATGCAAAAGAAAAACTGACGAGATGTGACATGCTGTGTTAATAACAAAAATATACATAGCATAAATGACACAGTATATAAAATATATTAGACTTTACAGTATTCATTTCACTTCTGATTCTGAACACTAATTTATTGTAACATACTTCATAATGAGGAAACACTCTTAGGACTTGGCTGTGTCCTAAGATATGCAGATACATATCACCAGAAAATAAAATCATTGCTTGCATTTAAGACATTGCAAAAGTCTCTGAATCAAAATGATTTGCACAGTAGTATATTACAGTGTTCCCCAAACCAAAATATCTCACTCCTGGTAACATAAGCAATACATTAAGGGATTAAGGTAGTACTGTGCAAAAGAGACAAAAATGGAAGGTCAAGTAGGTCCTATCAAATGACTGATCTATTAACAAGTGATATGATCATGAAAGATTCAACTAATAAAAGGAAGGAATTGACCTAAATAAGAGATGTATCCATCCAGACCATTTTTGAGCATTGTGGAATATGACTACAGATTGACTAAAAATAACTAATTTAATTCACATTGGACAATAGAAATTTATGCAGTCATCTTTAAGGTTTTTAAAGCAATCTACAGACATCTTTTCATTTGATCCTCTTAACAACTCAGAAAGTCAAATGCTATAAGCATCATGATAATCAGCTATAAAGGCAGCTAAGTGCTATACTGGACAGTGTGCTAGGCCTGGAATCAGGAAAAGAAATCTTATTGAAATCAAACCTGCCCTTAGACCCTAGTAGTGTGATGAAGGCAAGTCACTTAAGCCTATTTGCCTCAGTTTCTTTATCTGTAAAATGAAGTGGAGAAGGAAAAGGCAAACCACTCCAAACAAACTGAAAAATGACTGCATAGCAGCAACATTGTGATAATCATTTTTACAACTGATAACATTGAGGCTGAGAGAAACTCATTGACTTACCTAAGTTCATGAAACCAGTAAGTATTAGAATGAGGATGAGAATTCAAATATTCCTGTCTCCCTGTCCAGTATTTTAACCAGTATAGAATGTTATCTTTGTGACTTGTCCTTTGTACCAAATCTGATGACAAAACCTAATTGCATAGCAAGCTAAATTTTTGGCATTCAGATTTAATTTGAAACAAACATAATGCTAAAATTATGAACTTTGTATTTGATTTAGTTTGACCTAAGAAGTATTTAGTAAAAACCTAGAGTTTTGTTCATTATTGAGGTTAAAAAGATGAACAAAGCCAAAATCTCTGCCACCAAAGTGCTTCTAGCATACTGATGAAAAGGAGGATAAAAAACATAAATAAATCCTCAAATACCAATTAGAAAATTATAAGAAATCATATAAACAAAAAGATTTTAGAGAGGGAAAAATAATTGTGAACTAAGGAGATTGGGGAAGGTTTCATAATGATTTTGTATTTACTTATATCTTTATTTGCTAAGTCACTCACCATGAATTTTCTCCAATTTTTTTCTCAATTTTAAAGAACTTCTCTTATTTTTTTCTTATGTAAATTATACTTCTCTAAAACATATTTATCATTATTCAATCAAAAGGTTTCAGTGTATTAGTCTTCTTTTTACTATTTTTCTGATATTTTCTTCTATTAAAAATCATTTTGTTTTATTAAATAAAATCTACTTTTCAAACCCACACATACAGCATTGGGGGAAAATGAGTATAGCAAATATATAGAAGTATCAAGCACAAACCCTGCATTATGCATGACCAAAATTATCTCTTTCCATGTCTTTCTATGTCTCTTTGTCTCTATCTGTTTCTCTGTCTCTTTTTTGTATCTTTGTCATTGATTTATCTATCATCTCATTCTACTCCATTAGTCCAACATTTCTCGGACAAAATGTGAATTGCATGCTTCATCCACAGTGCTCTGAAATCATGATTCTTCATTGAGTTAATCAGTCTTACTAATAGTTTTAAAGTTTTTAGTTTGCCTAATGTTTTGAATATATAAATTGTTCTTCAGGTTTTCCTCATTTCCTTTTCCATGAGTATATACAATTTTTTCCAGATTTTTCTGACACTATCCCTTTCCTTATCTACCACAAAAAACAGAACTATCTTATTACATGTATACACTATTATTTCTCCAAATAATAACTTAATTTTCCTTGCTTTAATTTAGTTTTATCTTTTAGTATATAGTTCTGGTAGTAGGATTGTTGGGCTAAAATGCACCCAAAATTCAGTAAATTTTTCAGCTATCCTTTCAAATTGTTTCCCAAAATGACTGGACCAACCAAACAAATTCACCACAGCACATTAATTAGCTTGTTTTGTCACAGTCGCTCCAATATTTCTCCATTGTTTGCCCAGTTTTCTAATTATATTTCCAACTTTTTCTGTGAGACTTTAATCTTTTTTTTTATTTCAATAATGAAAGATTTGTTGAATAACTATTATTACATAATCTCAAATCAGGTATTCACTTACTACTCATGAAATATTTTCTTTACTATATCTTAATATTCATTGAATTCTGCATAGCATTTATTCTAAATCACTTCTATATTCAGTTTGTAAGCAATTTATTTAGGTCAAACCATTTTTCTCATCTTTCATGAAGAAGATGAGAATCATGTGATTTGATTTCCTTCAATTATCTTGTTAAGGTTTTCAATTTCTAAACATTTTTTTTCTCCTTCTTCCTGATGGGACCAACTACCTCTTCATTTTATTCTATTCCCTCCTACCTTCTCCAAGATCTCAATCATTCAACTGCTCTCACTACATTGCATTAGATCAGTTTTTTTTTCAATTATTTCATTTTGTTTGCTATTAAAGCTTATGGATAAGATTCTGATATTAAAAATTCTTTTCTGGAAATCATTACTACTTATTCATCAGTCAATATAGTCAACAAATGTCAGACACTGATTCAGATCTCTTCTCATCTGGATTATTTCTTATTCCTATTCATTCTCTAATCATGTGAAAATTAGTGACCTGGTAGATATATTTTACTTCTATGGTACTTATTATGTATCATATAGTCAACCTTCCTTTCAATTTACCAATTTTCATGAATATTCATCTCAATTTTTATATTATGGTTTTTAATTTTTCAAAATGTATGCAAAGATAGTTTTGAACATTCACCATTGAAAAACCTCATTTTCCAGAATTAGATAGCTTTTCTTGCAGATTCAGGATAGCAGTTAGTAATAGTATATGGCCATTTAGTTTCTATGAAATGCAAATACTTGAAAAGATGTACCATTCTACTTTGAAACCAAGTGGTATTTTCAGTTCTTCCTTATTCTAATATAATTCTCTGTCCACCATAGAATATTACTTCTCTATTTATAGAAATTTAAAAAAACACTTTAAGATATTCAAAAATATTTTTGTGGAAAGTGAATTTTCTGGATGAATTTTTTTTGAAATGTTGATTCTGTACACATCTACAAATAGTCACATGTTATACATCTAAATATATTGCTTCAATGTTGACACATGCCAGATTTTTTCTGTTTTACAATATGAGTTCAGTATTTTATTTCTTAATAAGTAAAACAATTTATTTTCAGTGCATAAATGAATAATATAAATGGGCATAATACTTTTTATATTTTTCATTATTTTTGAAGTGTGTGTATGTCTATGTGCCTATGTGTATTTCTGTATCTTTGTGAAATTGATGGTTAAAATACTGGCAAAAAAGAGAATTGTATTTTGTGATTTAGTAAGAGCAGAATTTATTGTGAAAGTTAAAAATGGGTAGAATTTTATTGTATCTGATATTCAAGTAGAGAATAATTGATAAAAGCACAGTCTTCTGTCTGAATGAAAAATTCCCTTCTGTCTTTTTTGGACTCCATTTCTTCACAGATTCTTTTCTAATGAAGTCTTCTGAAGTCTTCATTGTTTTTACTCTGACCTATGCTGATTTTCCGTCATGGTGTCAATTGCCTTTTTGAAGTAAAAAACTGTAATTCTAGAGTTCTGAATCTTTTGCACTGGTCATGCATGCTGCTCACCTGAAATGTAATTTCTCCTCAACTAAGCCATAGAATCCTATTCTTCCCTTAAGATGTAATTAAAGCATAACTTTGTAAAAGATTTTTTTCAACAGTTCATTACCTATTCTATATTGACCAATTACTTTGCTTGAGGTATTGTTGGATCTATTCTCTATTTCTTTCTTATTATTTATTTAATATTTTCCTCAATTACATTCAAAAAATTATTTACATTTGTTTTTAATTTTTTTTTTGAGTTTTGGGCTCTCTCCCTTATTTCCATCCACAATCAAGAAACTACTTGTGAAGTTACACAAAACATTTCCATAAAACTCAAGTTGTGAAAAAAAATAATACATCTTCCACCCTAATGAAAATAAAAATCTTGAACAAAAATAAAGTTTAAAAAAAGAGAATGATAGAAAGAGAAAGAGACAATGCCTTTAATCTGTATTGAGACACAATCAGTTGCTTCTCTGAGAATGGAGATAGTTTTTCACTGTAAGTCTTTCACAGTAGTCATGGATGATTTTATTACTACGAACAACAAAGTCATTCACAGCAGGGCATTCCAGAATATTTATATTATTTTGTGTACAGCACATTTCACTTTCCTGAGTCCATGCAGGACTTTTCAGATGTTTTCCCCGAGAGCATTCTGCTCATCATTTCCCATAGAACAATATTATTTCATCATAAATAAACACCACAGTTCATTGAACCATTCCCCAATTGATGGGCATCCCTTCAATTTCCTTTATTTTTGCTCTGAGAAGAAAGTTGCTATGAATATTTTTTTTGTACATATAGGTCATTTTCTGTTTTTTTCTGTATCTCTTTGGGTATTCATGCCAAGTAGTGATGTTGTTAGGTCAAAGAATATGCATAAATTTATAGAACTTTGGGTACAGTGAATTTACTTATTCTAATGGTCTTTTTGTGAAGACAAAAATAATCTTGTGTGTTGGGAAATACTTGTTTAAAGGAATTTATTTTCCTTGGAACCATAGCTGTAAGCTCCATAGCTTACTTTACCTCTAGGGGCAAATAAGTGACACAGTAGAGATTTGGACCTAGACTCAAGAAGAAGTGAGTGTAAATCTTACTTCAGACACTTATTAGATGCATGACAATGGGCAAAACATTTAATCCTGTTTGCCACAGTTTCCATAACTGTAAGAGAACTACACCAGCATCTTTGCAAAGAAAACTCTTACTAGGGTCATAATCTTCCAAAAAAATCTAGGCAATAGAAATGCTACACCTAGATGAGGAATTGCTGATAACTTCAACTTAATGTAGGATGTAGAATTTAAATTTGTTCTGTTCAATCATAACTAGAATCAACTAATTTCACTAACACTAATACAGTTTTTTCATTAGTCTCTGTTAATATAAATAATGAGTTCCATTGATTTACCATCCCCAGCAACCAATCTTAAGTAATACCCAGGGATCTGGTGGGAAAAGAGTAGCACAACCATTCTATACTTCCATTTCAGAAATAGCAGAAGCTATTTTATTTTTTTTATTATGTTTTTTAATTTTTCAAAATGTATGCAAAGATAGTTTTGAACATTCACCATTGAAAAACCTTATTTTCCAATTTTTTTCCTCCTTCTCCTCCTCCTTTTTTTCCTAGACAGCAAGTAATCCAATATAGGTTAAACATGTGCAATTTTTCTAAACATATTTCTACATGTATCATGCTGCACAAGAAAAATCAGATCAAAAAAATGAGAAAGGTAAAAAAAAGCATGTAAACAACAACAAAGGTGAAAATACTATATTGTAATCCAATTATAGTCTTCTTTCTGGATGCAGGTAGTTCGCTTTATCACACTTCTGTTGGAATTGTTCTGAAAAATTTCATTGCTGAAAAGACACACATCACTCATATAATCTTGTTGCTGTGTACAATATTCTTTTGCTTTTACTCACTTCACTTAGTATCAGTTAATCTAAGTCTTTTCAGGCCTTTCTGAAATCATCCTGCTCATCATTTCTTATAGAACAATAATATTACATTAGATTCATATACCATAACTTATTCAGCCATTCTCCAACAGATAGACATCCACTCAGTTTCCAGTTCCTTATCATTACATAAAGAGCTCCTTCAAACATTTTTGCACATGTCAATTCTTCTCCCTTTTTTAAAGAACTTTTTGGGAAATGGTTGTAGTTGAGACACTACTGCATCAAAGGGTAAGAAAAGTTTGAAAGTCCTTGTGCATACTTCTGAATTGCTCTCCTGAATGGCTGGATCAGTTCACAATTTCAACAATATATTAGTATCCAAATTTTCCCACATCCCCTCCAACATTTGTCATCATCTTTTCCTATCACCTTAGTTATCTTAGAAGTATGAAGTGGTACCTCTGAGTTGTCTGAATTTACATTTCTTTAATTAGTAGTGATTTAGAGGTTTTTCATATCCTTATAAATTACTTTAATTTGTTCATCTAAAAATTGTCTGTTATTCTTTAACCACTTGTCAATTGGAGAATGGGTTGCATACTTATAAATTATTTCTATATTTTAGAAATGAGGCTTTTATCAGAAACTACAATGTATTTTCCCCCATTTTAGTTTAAGCTATTTTAAAAGTAGCAGAAACTGATATTTGGTTGACAATTTTTGATTATTTTACTTAGCATCAATCTATTTGAATTAGATTGGGCCCTCAGTAATCATTTCCATTGCATCATATCAGTAGGTCCTCTTCACAAAATTTCTGAGTGATCTCAGTGAACTGACATTTTAACTCCTTCATTTCTCCATTGTATTTGTGGCTGTGATCTATACTAATAAAATACTTGCCCAAAAGTCATTTCACTCAACTGCTTTAGGAAAAGAATAATTATTTAAAATGTATTCAGTAATTATTTTTAATGTGTATATTCTATTGATGATGAAATCATATTAGGAGAACCTCATAGGTAATTAATGTGTTTCATAATATTTTGTAAATGGAAAGAATAAAAACTGCCATATGAAGAAGGCTTTATATAGATTATCATTTCTAGCCATTCATCTTGTCAGTCTTTTGAAAGCAAAATCACTTCACATGTATCCACAGAAATCCTTTATCAAGAAGAACAACAGCAACAACAACCAAGAATACTGTTCTACAGATGCTCGGGAAATTTGTATTGATGATAAAATGCCAGAAGTTATTACTGGATCTTTTTCCCTCTGGTCTTTTCCTCCAATTTAAAAAAGTTAGATTCTGAAGTGGGGTAGGGAAACATGAATAGATAGATACATAGAAACATCAAACACATGTGTATACTCACACAAATGTGTACATACATATATGAGTGCACATACAGTCAAGTAAATACACACACATAGGCATGTAAATAGAGAAGGATGCCTACAGTTATATACTTAAATATATATGTGTAAGCACACTTATGTACATTTTTGGGTATATGTATACATATAAGCAAGTTAATGTAACTAGGACATTCAGTTAGGGAAAGGAGAGATGCAAGATAATAGCACATGAGAAGGTAGGCCCACTGATTTTTTTTTTTTTTAACTGTAGGGGTTATTGTTCATGCATGGTTATAGTAGGTAAATAACCTCTAGTTGAAGAGACATTGGAGATTAGAGGAGGTACTTGTTGAAGCCACAATGTCCTACAGGAAATAATAAGGAAAAAAAAATTGAAAAATGATTGTTCAAAGTCGTTTTGACTGCATCTGTGGAATATGGGTGCTGCTATGTTAGCTATAATATAAAGTCAAATAGCTAAACAGCCAGAGAACAGTTTTAGTAAATCATATTTCTTTAGTCAATTTCTGTTGTAGTCCCAACCTATTAGTAAATCTGGGTATTTAAAAACTCAACGTAGTGGAAAAAGATGTTCACTTTATTTTAAAAATTATTGACAAAGTAGGGAAAATGTGATTCAAATGTTATAATTATTGATGGCTAACAGTTAAATAAGATTAAATGATGGTTATTTTATTTACCTCCATATATTTTATCTTCAAAAAACTGGCCTGTTCTCCATATTTCATTCCCTTTTTTCTTGTCTTCCTCTGTCTCTTTTAAAAATCAAACACAAAAGCCACCACATTCAAGACATCTTTCCTCATTTAGATATTTGTGCCCCCTAAAATTTCCTTTCATTTAGTTATTTATGCATTTTTGCTTCCGTCTAGAAAAATGTAAACTCTTCTGTGAACTTTTAATCCTTTGTTTCCCAGCTACATGGCACATGCTTAATAAGTGCCTATTGAATCAGATTCATTAAAAAAGTCAATCAGCAAACATTTATTAAATATTTACTTTGAGCAATACACTATGATAAATGCTGGGGATAGAAACAAAGAATATACAACAAAAACATAGTCCATGTCCTCAGGTATAACATTCTAATAAAGCAAACATTAATACAATTATATATATAAAAGTTATACACAATGCTACTTGCCAAAGTTGGTTTTGTTGCTGAGTTTTGAAAGAAATCTGAAAATCACTGAAATTGACTCTGTGAGGCACAACTGATATAATCAGCCATGTAGAAGAAACATAAGTCTGTCATCAGAACTTGGAATCAATTGGAGAAAAAGGGAAAATATGTTTTAAAAAAGAAAGAAAAAAAGGAGAGGGAAAGATTAGAGGAGAGCTTCTGTTTTTCACTGCAAAAATAAAGTGATTACATTAGGATTTCAAAGATCCTATCCTGGCTTACCTTTTTACAATTTTTTGAATCATTGATGAACCTATAGCTAATTCTCAATTAGTGTGATTAACTCCTGAAGTAGTCACATATATTCAAATTAGTACTACTCAAAGTTATAAATAAGTAAAATATTGTAACTTTACATATCATAATTGATTCCAATCCAATGGAAATATGTAGAATAAATTTGAATAATTTGAAGACTTCTGGGAGATTTATTATGTGTACTGTATCAATGGAAAACACTGCTCTTACTACGAGACTTACATTGAAGTTCACATTAATTAATTAATCAACAATTTAATGTACATTTAACTAGCTAACAATCTACCTACCTATCAGTCATCCCTCAGATTTTGACCTTAGTAATAGAGATATTAGGGGAATATTCTTAAATGCCTTGCTAAAATTAAGTGGCACCATTTTTAGAAAATTTGTCTGATCTGCCATTCCAACAGTTCAATAACTTTAATGAGATAGTGATATTATTCTTAGTGAATTTTTCCTGACAGCTAGTTATAACTTCTTTTTGTTAGGGCTTGAAATTATTTTATATTAATTAATAGAAAATTCTTACAGATTAACAATATGTTTGCTGAGAACTTTCTTTTCCCTGAAAAGTCAGGAAAACACTTTTCCTTTTTTTTGTATTGTTTCTCATTCTCAGCAGTTTCACAAACTTTACTAACATTTAAGGTTATTGGCTTTTAAATCAGAAGACTTGTGTTCAGTTTGGGGTTCTACCATAATTATTGTGGGATCATGAGTAAAGTTAAATTTTATTTAAATATAAAGTTTCTTGATCTACAAAATGTGAATGAATTTATTTGTACTACCAATTTAAATCATATCCTAGGAGGAAAAAATGAAAATACTTTATGAATGACAAGAAATAGATGAACATACTTAATAAACATTATCATATTATCATACATTGCAATGTTTTCTGACCTTTTGATTAAAATGAATCTTTTTTCAAAGTTATCAATGATCTCTTAATAACATAACCTAATTCTTAGTTCTTTTGGCACCTCTGTTGTATTTTATATTGCTTAAGATCTATTTCTTCCAACACATCTTTTTTTTTTCTGAATTTCAAGAAACAGTTCTTTCTTGCTTCATTTCCTACCAATATGACCATACTCCCTCTCATATTTTTTTCTGGATCATCAACCTATTAAAAATTTGTGAATACCAAGATTCTATTTATAACACCCATCCTTCTGCATTCTTCACATCATCATCACAAAATTTCCAATGGGTTTAAATAACATTTCAATGTACATGACTTTAAATGCACATATACGATGATCTGTATATGTGTTTGTATGTATATATATACAGAAACCAAGTCCCACATCAGTATCTATTCACTGGACATTGTGAACTAGATTATTCATTAGCACCTTCAATTTAATAGATTTTAAGATAGAAATCCTTTCCTTACCCTTTACACTCACCCTTTATCCAGTCTTCTCCATTTATTTCCAATTTGCTACCAATATATGACACAATCCTTAAAATATTAAGATTTGTGATTTGACTGTCAATTTTATTCCAGCTAATGGATAGAGCACTTTACCTGTTTTAAGGAACATGTGAATTAAAATCTGGCCTCATATGTGCATTGTATGATGCTGGACAGCCTACTTAACTTCTACTTGCTTCAGTTTTCTTGCCTGTAAATTAAAGATATCACTAATATCCAAAGGTTTTTGTAAGGATCAAATGAGATGATAATTTTAATGTCTTTAGAACATTACTTGACACATAATATTTGCTACATAAATGTTAGTGTCTTATCATCATCATTTTTGTTATACTTTTATCCATTATTTTTGTTTAGTTCACCTATATCATGAGTTGCCAAATATCTATGTCCACAGTTTCTATTGTATCCTATCATTTTTCTCCACCAGTTTTTTTTTTCATTAACATTAAAGATATATGAATCAAATGGCATAACATCCAAATTCTTGAATAAAATTTTAAATAAATTGGAGAAGAAAATAGAAAGTAACAGCACAATACTAAGGGAAATCTCAATTTTCCCCTCTTAGAACCAGATAAGCCTAACCAAAAAAAAAAAAAAAAAGACATTAAGATAATAAAATTTTAGAAAAGTACAGACTTCTGGGGAAAATTTAATGGGAATATAAAAAAGTATAAGTTTTACTCATCTATGCATTATATCTTCTCAAAAACCTTACAATGCATTAAAGTATAAAAATATCAACACAATAAAAACCAATAGCATTGCACGTATTATTTCATATCATAATTCAATTTAAAAATTTCCACAAAAAGCTGGGGATTAATAGATTTTAAAATTTCCTAAACATTGAGTGGTTCAAAAAGAAAATGAGAGAAACAGTCAATAATTAAAAAGAATGATAACATTAAGATGTCATTCCAGCATTTTTAGGATGTAGCTAAAGCAGTATTTAGGAGAAAATGTATATTTTTAAATGTGTACATCAATAAAAAGAAAAAATAACAGATCAATAAGCATGCCAATAATTTTTTAAAATAATTTAAAATACCCAATTAAACACTAAAATAGAAATAATGAAACAAAAATTATTAATAATATTTAAATTTTTAAACAATAAACTATCTACTGAAACTAAAGGTTTTTTTGTGGGTTTATATATATATATATATATATATATATATATATATATATGTGTGTGTGTGTGTGTGTGTGTGTGTGTGTGTTTGTCTGTGAATACACTACTGATTGATTTGTTAAAATGAAGAAAAACAAATTTTATTTTCAAAACTAAAAAGGATAATGTAGGTGAATATAAATATGACTCGTGCTAAGTGAAGTAAGTATAACCAGGAGAAATTTGTACACTAGTAAGAGCAATATTGTAAAGATGATCGACCATGAAAGATTTAATGTACTTTGATCAAGAAAAGCATCTAAAACAATACCAAAGGCTCTATGATGAAAAATTCTATTTATCTTCAGAGAGAAACCTCTGAATGCAGACTGATGCAAATTTTATTTTGCTTGTATGTGTGTGTGTGTGCATGTGTTAGCAACATGGCTAATATATAAATATGATTTGCATCATTCTGAATGTCTATTTCATATAAAATTAATTGCATTTTCAATAGGGCAGAAAAAAAGAGAAAGATAATTTGAAACTAAAGCATTTTTTAAACCATTTACTTTTTATTTTTTTTAAACTTTTGTTTTCAAAACATATGCATAGATAGTTATCAACATTCACCCTTGCAAAACCATGTTTCAAAGTTTTTTGTTCTTCCCTTCACCCCACTCTCTCCTCTAGACAAGTAATTGAATATATGTTGAATATGCAATTCTTCTATACACATTTCCACAATTATCATGCTACACAAGAAAAATAAGATTAAAAAGGAAAAGAAATGAGAAAGAAAACAAAAGGTAAGCAAACAATAACAAGAAAAAGTGAAAATATTATGTCATGATCCACATTCAGTCTCCACAGTCCTTTCTCTGGGTACACATGGCTTTCTTTATCACAAGATCATTGGAACTGTCCTGAATTATCTTACTGTTGAAAAGAGTCAAGTCCATCAGAATTGATCATTATACAATCTTGTTATTGCTACATACAATGTTCTCTTTATTCTACTCACTTCACTTAGTCTCATTTCATGTAAATCTATCTAGGCTTTTCTGAAATCATCTTGCTGATAATTTTTACAGAACACTAACATTCCATTTCATTCATATACCATAACTTATTCAGCCTGTTTCCAACTGATGGGCATCTACTCATTTTCCAGTTCCTTGCCACTACAAAAAAAGGGCTGCTACAAACATTTTTGCAAATGTGGGTCCTTTTCTCTGTTTTGTGATCTCTTTGGGATATAAACCCAGTAGAGGCACTGATGAATCAAAGGTTATGAATAGTTTTATAACCTTTTGGGGTATCAATTTAAGTTAAAATTGGGCTAAGACAATTTAAAATTAAAAACTAACAAATTAACATTCCATAATGTCAAAAATTTTGTGTGAAATTAGAAAACATTTAATAAAATAAAATATTTTAAGAAAAAAGTAAAGCTTAAGATGATAAAAGTAATGAGAATGTGAAAGTTGGTAGAAAAGCATAAGTTTGAAATCTGCTCAGAACTAAAGAAACAGAAAGAATAAAAGTCACTAAAAACAGAAGTAGTTTAATGCTCTTGCCTTCCCTCATCTTTATATAAGAGCATTTAATAAAAACATGAAGATGAAGTGAATCTGTCTGTACAAGTGTTGCATTCAATTTACTTGTGGAAGCAAAAATAGAGACTGTAGAGAATAATTCACAAAATTTATCACTTCATAGAATTCCAGAGCTAAAATGGAGCTTCCCATTGAGCTTTCTCATTTAAAGAATTGGGTTAGATTATAAATTTTTGAGGATAAGTACTGCTTTTCTCTCTATTTTGTATCCCTCACATTTAGTTGAATGCCTAGCAAATAATAGCCATTTAATGAATCTTTTTGATTGATCAACTGAAATTCAAATACATATAATTCACCAAAGACTCCAAATTTGTACATTTTTGCATCAATATCCAGAATTCATCAAAGTCATATATCACTTTAAAAAATAGTTCTACACATTTATGTGTTAATTTTGCAAGCAATTGAAACCCGGGATCAATTGAGGGGTACATATCCCTTTCTGTAACTTCTGTGGAATACTTCCAATCCTGAAGGGATACAGTCTGCTCAAATCAGCTATAAACAGCTACAGTTTCAGAGCAAATAAGGAATAGATATAATAATAAGCATAGATTTACTATGTTTAAATTGGTAATCATTAAACATTCTTTTCATATGCTATCTTAGAGATACAAATTCCAACTACAATTGATTTTTGGAGCACTCTATAAATGTTATATTTGATTTTTTTTAAAACTGCAACAGATGTAATCAGTGGTGAGGTGCCTTATGCTAATCTCTTTTCTAAGCATTCCATAGTTGTCTGATGAAATTATTGATTAATCTGAATTGATGGCAAGACCATATAGTCATCAACAAATATCAGTGTCTAATCTTGCAATACATACCTGTATCCAGATAATAGAATGACAGCATTTCTAGATAAAAGCTATGCTTTATATATGTTTATTTCACTGCTAAGATTCCCTCTAAGGCATCAAAAGAGGCATTTTGATTTTCTTTGAATAAATTTGCATTTTGGGGCAATTTAAAAATGCATTATTTTTCAGGTAACCTTGGGAGCCTTCTGGGCCAGAAAGCTTTCCTGGTCTGTATTCAATGAGGTTAGGGTCAGTAAGAATGCACTTAGCTGCTTTCAAATAGTGTAGTTCTTCATAAGTATTTTCTCTCTGAATACACATGGAAACAATGACTCAAAATAAGTGTGATTATCTTCCTTCAAGTAATACTTTACTACCATTCAGGTTTTAATTTAACCACAAAGTGTGGAATCTGATTCAGATATTTTCTATTCATATTCAAAGACATTTTTTCCTCCCCATACCAGGGCTTGTTGTGAATGATAAAGAACTATCATTACTAAAAAATGAAATTCAGTATTTATCAGTGCTTGCCTTTAAAATGACCATCAGACCACTAACAGAAAATTCAGAGCTCACAGTTCCCATTTACATTCCTATATGATCAGGAAAAAATGAGAAAAGGTATTTCAAAGCTGCCTGGCAAGCTAAATGATAGACAAATGTTGCCAAATGATTAACTTTATACAGGCCTTGCTTAGCTATGCATCAAGAAAATAATTTTGACTGACTATCCATGTAGGGAATTCATGCTCAAAATAATCCTTGTTGATCCTTTAGGTGTTCTGTTCACTCTCCTGGAAGAGAAAAGGAGGTAACATTGGCCAAATATTCAGGGAAGCTTGTCCGTGTCATCCTTCATGATCTGACTGATCTTTGCTAAACATATTGTGCATTCATTGGAGGTGAGTGGGAAGAACACTAAGCTTCTTCTAACCTTTACTTTTGGAACAATTGTGAGAAATAGGTAGCGTATATGAGACATTTTACTGATTACAATAACAGCAGAGTTTATGATGACATGCAGTCTTCCCTAAGTGGTCATTCAGTAGGTTAGCCTGTGAATAATTATTCAGCAATTCAAAATTAAGAGTAAGCTTTTTTTTACTTCAATATATGCACAAAGACTTGATTGGCTAATGGAGAATGAGGATAAGGGTAATGATTATGAACTCTTGTTTTTTGTTTGTTTTTCGTTTTGTTTTGCTTTGTTTTTTCACAAGACAGACATTCACTTAAGGTGAGTACTAAGAAAGAAAAAGAAATTATAATACTTAAAGATTTCTGTGTTTTCACTGAAAAAATCCCTATATGGTTTTCCAGTGCAATCTGATACTTGTATTATTTTTTTTTCTTTTTTGTCATTACAGTGAAGCATAGATCAAAAGAAAGTCCTTATCTTTCTATAATAGAAGGATGGGAGGAAGCAAGGAAGGAAGAAAAAAGGGAAGAAAGGAAGAGAGAAGGAGGGAAGGAGGAAGGAAGAGAAGAAGGGAGAGAGTAAGGATTCATGGATTGAAAAAGGAAAGAAAGAAAGAAAGATAGTATGAAAGAAGGAAGGAAAGATGGATGGATGAAAGGAAAGAAGAAAGAAAAAAGGATGAAAGAGTAGGAGGAAGCAAGGGAGGGAAGGAGGAGGGAAGGAAGCAAGGAAGAAATGAAAGAAAGGATGGAGCTTGAGAAGAAGGGATGGAGAGAGGTAGGAAGAGATGGAAGGAGGGAAGAAGGAATGGAGATAGGAGAAAAAAGAAGTCCCTTCCCTCAAAGAGCTAACATTCTAATGGAGAAAGATAGCACATAAAGATGTTCTGCAAAGCTTGATGGGATTGACAAAAGATATTCAACACAGGCATATGGTTTTGAAATCAAGAAATTCACAAGGAAAGTTGAGAATAAAATTAAAATAAGCTGCACTGGACCTTTTCACAAAATAGAGATGGAAGGGATGAATTATAGGGATAATGCACCTTAATCAGGAAGCAGTTGACCTCAGGGCAAAGAGAACCCAATTGCTAAGAAAGTTTCGGGGTAATCTGACATAAAAGGAGGATGGGAAGCATAATTCTGATGTCCATCCAGAAAGTCAGAAGAGGATCAGGAAAAGAAATAGTCCTTGCTTAACCACAATTTAAAACCTAAATTTTTTAGATATTTCTGCTAGGCTGAACACAGAGTCTTGCACATGATAGGAATATTAGTGACTTAGAAATAGACACCTACTAAGTCTTATTTGAACAGAACCGAATGATTACAAAGAACTAGTTCAAGTAATAAAGTGAAATATACTGAAGACATATTTATATGAATTTGACAGTAGCTAAAGAGATATAGGCTTGCCCTCAGAAAAGATTATGTGTGTCTGTGTGTTTGTGTATGTGTGCGTGTATGTATCTGCTGAAACTAATAAGTATTTTTACCAGTCTCATAAGATCAACTAGAACGGATTTTAGAAGCTATCAAAATTAGACTTTCCCCTTCCTCCCTTCTATTTTATAAATGATGAAATGAAGTATAAGCAGATTAAATGGCATGATAAGTGTCACAGTTTAATAAATACATGAGATTGGATTTGAAACCAGATCATCTTGGCCTATGTAGCTAAACATTCTATTTCAGAACTTTCAGTTTTACTTGAGAATGTTGGTCAACAGTACACAAAAGGAGACATTTTGTATTTAGAAATCTTTTATTTCTAATTTTTAATTGTTTTATTAAAATGCAATATTCATGGAAAATCTCTATTCTGAATGAAAAATACAATCCCATTCAAATACTTTATTTAGAGTTAGTATTTCTTGAAATAATTAGGAATCTGCTTATGGCCTCTTGTTCCTAATTAATTTTGGTTTGTTAGTTTATGCTTATATCATGCTTATACTGTTGACTTCTCCTTTTGTTCAGTGAGAAAGGTAGTCTACCTTGATTAGTATTCCTTCCTCCTGCCTATTCAACAATTCGAATTTTTTCAAAATATCTTTTCCAAAATAACACCTACATTCCAGGGTTGTTATATGTTTAAAATTAGATAATAGTCATCAAACACTTGGTAAAACTATGAATATTTTATAGCTATTTTGATAGCATTTTAATATTACTGTTATTCAAGTCCTAGTTCAGATATTGTTTTTCTATGTGAAATCTTCCCTAATGTTCCTAGATAAAAATGAAATTCATTCTCCTCAAATGTCTTAGTCCTTTGTCCATTATCACTTCCCATCTTGTATAATACTTATGTATTTATATTTCTGACCTCTTTTATTAGGCAACAATCTTATTTATTTATTCATTTATTTATTTTTTGCTGAGGCAATTGGGGTTAAGTGACTTGTTCAGGATCAAACAGCTGGGAACTTTTAAGTGTCTGAGGTCAAATTTGAACTCAGATCCTCCTGACTTCAGGAGCCACCTGTCCATTGAGCCACCTAGCTGCCCTGCAAAAAATCTTTTTAAAGTAATGGACTGCATTGTTTTTTTCATTTACAAATGGAATAGAATTGGTGAGGTCTGGGTAGCAATACCTGGTTCAAAATGAACATATGACAAATTCACAATGACCATTATCTTCTCCAAAATGTAGGTTTATTTAGGAGAATAGATTACAGACAAAATAATAAGTAAAATAGTCACCAGGAGTGCAAATTTAAAAGAGTTGAGTAAGCAATAAGGTTATAAAAGAAAAAGAATTTGTAAGAATCCATTAAAGGAATAAGCCATGAGGCCTAGGTATGCCATTGACTGGCAGGTTATATTCACAGAGGAATTGAGCAGACTAATCAGAATTACCTAGGAGCAAGTGGTTATTAAAGGGAAGGCACTATGAAGAGGCAAGAGAGAATGCCTCATAGTGGGCTTAGTCCTGGAAAGAATTTTGCAAAGATCTTTTTCATAAGCAGAGGGAAATATTTGGGGAAAAATTAAATGTTTTTTTCTAAGAAAAAAGCAAGAATGTCTAATTGGGGGATATTAGAGGGAAAAAATAAAGGAAATTTAAACATTATTCTTATATTTTTTAATGTGAATAGAGGGAATGATTCTAAGAAAATGGCAGTGTAGGTCTGAAAATTCCATGCTTTCCCGATTTCCTTCACAAACAAAATAAAATTATACCTCAGGGTTAACATAGATCATTGAAAAACAAGTAAGACTTGGGCCAGAACTGTGGTCCTTCTGAAATAACCTGAGAAGACCAGAAGAAAGACATCAGAACATAGGTGTAACTAGTATGACATGCAAACAACTCCAGACTAGCTCCACAGAAACAAGTTGGGAGCCCTGGGGCTAGCTGAGTACAGAGGAAGCCTCTTCATTAACCACAGGATCTTTCACCTCTTGGACATACTGGGAAGTTGAATGTCTGAGTGCAGGAAACCTAACGTAAACCCTCCTGAAAAACAACACCAGGTCTTGTGCTTCTGCTGAGATCTAGTCTTGGGCCAGAAGAAACAAGCACACCTGATGAGTGTAGAAGCAGTGGAGTATGGATGCTGCTGGCTTCATGGACTTATAGGAGAGTAGAATTTTTGGTTTCATCTCCATCAGAGGGGAGGGATGAAGAAAAGCCATTACTACCATCCCTGCTATCTCAGGATTAGAAGTGGTTAGACTATTAAATTTTAATTTTAAAAATGAGCAAGCAAAGGAAAAAGAACTCCAACCATAGAAAGTTATTACAGGAATAGTGAAGACCTGGGTTCATCCTTACAGGAGGACATTGACATAAAAAGAAACTTCTCCTACTCTAAAAAGTAACATAATATAGCTACCTATTGAGAAATAATTTAAAAGAACTAAAAATAAAAAGGCTTTAAAAATTAAATGAGAGAGATTAAGACGGAGGAAGAGAAGGAGGAGGAGAAAGAAGATGAGGTTAATAGAATTTTGGAAAAATAGATATGAGAGAGTCCTGGGGGAAAAATAGAATGGAAATAAAAAGAAATATACTTTTCCCCTCAGGGATATATGACACCTACTCAGCAATTAATCATCTATTAAGATATATAATTTCACAATCAAGTATAAATAACAGAAATACTAAATATATTATGTTTAGATAATGATGCAAAAATTATGAACAATAATGGGCTAAGGAAAGATAAACTAAAAAGTAATTAGAAACTAAATTATCTAACTCTAAAGAATGCATCAGCTAAACAACAAGCCAGAGAAACCACCAATAATTACATTAAATGGAATGACAATAAAGACACAGTTTACCAAACTTATGAGATTCAGCCAAAGCAGTTTGTGGAACAAATTTTATATCCCCAAATGCTTAAGTGAAAAAATAAAGAGAAGATCAATGAATTACATATGTAACTAAAAAAAGCTAGAAAAGGTACCCATTAATGATCTATAATTAAATGGCAAATTAAAAATACTGAAAAACAAGTGATTAATATAATTGAAAGTAAGAAAACTATTGAACCAATAAATAAAACTAATACCTGGCTTCATTTAAAAATTAAAATAAGTAAATCTGTGGTTAATGATTTATAAAAAGAAAGAAAACAACTAATTACCAGCATTAAAAGATTAAAAATGTAAATTCACCTCAATGAAGAGGAAATTAAAGGAATAATTAGCAATTATTTTTCCCATTTATACACCAATAAGTCTGACATTCTAAAGGAAGTTGATGAATACTTTAAAAAGACATAAATTGCTTAGATTAACAGAAGAAAAATAAAATACATAAATATCTTTATTTTAGAAATAAAATATTGAATAAGCCATCCATGAACTCCCTAAAAATATCTCCAAGGCAAGATGGATTAGCAAGTAAATTTTACCAAACTTTTCATGGACAATTAATTCCTAGTTTATATAAACTATTTGAAAAATTATTAGAAGATGAAATCCCACCAAACTTCTTGTACAACAAACACTTATGCTAATACCTTAACCAGGAAGAGCCAAAACAGAAAAAAAAAGAAAATAATAGATTAATTTCCTTAATGAATATTGATGCCAAAAGTTAAATGAAACATTAGCAAAGAAATTACCACAATTAATCTCCTGGATAATAAGGTATGAGAAGTTGGTATCTATACCAGGAATGCAGGATTGGTTCAATATTAGGAAAGTTATCAGCATAATTAACCAAATGATAAGAAAAACTGACAGAAAATTTGTAATGGTCTAAAAATCACAACAATTCTTATTAAAAACACTAGAAATAAATGGAATTTTCCTTAACATGATAAAAAGTGTCTATCTAAAATCATAAGCAAACATTGTATATAATGGAGATAAGGTAGAAACCTACCCAGTAAATTTAGGCGGTAAGCAAGGATGCCAATTAGCACCACTATTGTTACATACATGGTACTAGAAATGTTAGTGTTAACAATAAAAGAAGAAAGGAATAAAGATAGATAATGAGGAGATAATACTATCACTTTTTTTCAGATGACATGATAATTTACTGAGAAAATTGTAGACAATCACTTTAAAAACTACTTGAGTAAAACTACTTAAAACAAGTTTTAGCAGAGTTATAGGATAAAAGGTAATCCCATATAAACAATTAGCATTTCTATATATACCAACAAAGATCAGCATCAAGAGATAGAGAAATTCCACTTAAAATAATGGCAAACAATAGAAAATATTTGGGAGTATATCTGCCAAAAGAAATCCAGAAACTATATATATATATATATATATATACACACATACACATAGAGAGATATATAGATATATATATAATTAGAAAACATATATATATACATATATATATATAGGGTGTGTGTGTGTGTGTGTGTGTGTGTATGTGTGTGTGTGTGTGTGTATTCTAAGGGGCTAGCCTCCACAGGGAAGCAGGGTACTGAAATGGATGGTTGGATTCGGCAAGTGGAACAAGAGACAGCACACTCTATGGCGTTGTCATCAAGTTTGATTTATTCAAGAAAAGCTTGTTCGATTTATTCAAGAAAGCTTCCAATTTTTATAGTCTTACAAAGTTAGGGTTCATTAGAAATAGGACAATTATTTGACTAGGATTACAAATCTCCTTGGAGTCCAGAATTTCTCAGAACTCCAGATGCAGTGCTTCTTAGAAGAGGAGGTGTACAGAGTAAATTCAGACAATATAGTCAGAGTGAAACTTTAACTAAAGGTAAATGTACCTTTTGGTCATCTCGTCATGTGTGGCAGGACATGAGCTTCTCTAAAAATATCACATTTATTTATCCCAAGACTTATACAATACTTTTTAATATTTAACATCGTCATAAGATATTTTACAATAGGGAAATTTAATTTTCTAAGGGACATTTAATTTTCTCAGCCCATTTATTAACCACTCGTACAATAGCTTGTTTTTGTGCAGGGGTCAGTAAACCATTCAGTGGCCTGCTTCCCTTAATTTTTGACCATGAACTTAATTGCTGCCAATGTATCCATCTACCTTTGATGGTTACTATTCTTTTCATCATATCATTATTAATGTAAGCTCTGTATAGGGGAGAGAAAGGTCAGTAGATAAGGTTAATTGGGTCTGGAATTATTTCAAACAACAGGAGTAGCTGGAGATTTCTTTTGGAGTTTTTGGGGAAAGCTATCAATTTCCCAAGTTTCCCAGTCTCTAAGTTTGTTTAATGATTCGCTAGTAGAGAAACCTTTAATGTTTGGGCAGAAAGTACAAAGGGGCGTTTGGGGGTGAAGGGCTACATGCTCAGCCTCATTTGTGATAGATAGGCATGTACATACAGCTATGCTAAGAACTTCTAGGACCAGAATTAAGCAGACAATTGTTAACAAAATGCATCCCCGAAATATTTAGTTCTGTGGGGATTTCTTACTGTGCCTTGCACACATAGGAATCAGGCCCCTGTGGAGACTGTGTCATTCCACGAAGGGTCCTTGGCTTCCAGCAATATATATACAGTCAGATCTATCAAAGGAATTACTGGAAAAAATGCAAAGTAAGGGGAATTCAGTTACATAATGTTTAAAATTGTATTTAAAATTTGCAATCATCAAAACTATTTAGTACTTACTCAAAAAAAGAGTGGTGGATCAATTTAAGGTGTTAAGTACACAAAGAAAAGCAACAAATAACTATGTTAACCTACTGTTTCATAAACCCAAAGGCTCCAACTTCTGAGATAAGAAATAATTATTTGACAAAAAAAAAAAAAAAAAAAAAAAACTTGGAAAACTGGAAAACTAAGTCCAGAAACCAGACATAGAAAATATTTCATACCTTCTACAAAGAAAACTTTGAGGAGTACAAGATTTAGATATAAAGAGTGATATCATAAGTAATTTAGGAGAGCAAGAATAATTCACTTGTCATATACAAAGAAGGGAATAATTAATGACCAAACAAGAGATGGAGAATATTATGAAATGTAAAATGGATCATTTTGATCACATTAAATTTCAAAGTTTTTTGTACAAACAAAACCAATGTTGTCAAGATTAGAAAAAAGGAATTATTGGGGGCGGAGCCAAAAGGGCGGAGTGAAAACATGACTCTCTGCCTCTCCTCCCATCTTCTCTCAAACCAACAATAAAATAAGCCTCTGAACTAATCTTCAAGTCAACAAATTTAGAAATACTTGGATACTGCTTGCTGATACCTCTGAATAACTTCACATCAGGTTTGTCTATCTAGGACAGAGGGATAAAGAGTGGTGTAGGCCGGGAAGCCAGGGTGGGACTCAGCTCAGCTCATTGTGACAAAAACTCCAAACTCCAAACTCCAAACACCTGGAGTTTATCTGAAGCACTAGGGACACTCTGCCCTGATAGGGGGCAGGTGTTCTGGCAGACTTGCCTTGTTTAAGGAGTAATTCAGACCTAGTCCTAGCCCCCACCGGCCCAGCACCTTAAATTAATTCGACAAATTGCCCCAGGGCAAGGAGCTTTAGCCAAGGTTTTTTCAAACCTTAAAGAGATATACATGCTGTTTAAAAAAAATGAAGAAGCAAAAGAGAACTCTCACCATAGACAGCTTTTATCGAGACAGAGAAGGGCTGACCCCAGATTCTGAGGCTCCTTTAGACAAAACTTCAGAGGATGTTATTAAGGACCATCACTGGTCCCCTTTTCAAAAGGCCTTTCTGGAAGATTGCATACAGAATCTCAAAAGAGAGCTGGAGGAGAAATGGGAAAATAAACTAAAGTCAGTGCAAGAAGCCCTACAAAAGAGATATGATAGAGACACCAATTTATTGAAAAATAAAATGAGTGAAGTGGAAAAAGAGTGCAATGAACAAATTGGACAGTTAGAAAAGGAGCTTAAAAAGGTAACTGAAGAAAACAACACTTTAAAAATAGGAATTGAACAAATGCAAGTGAATGACTCAATAAGACTTCAAGAATAAGTCAAACAAAAACAAAAAAAAATGAAAAATTAGAAGAAAATATGAAATATCTCCTAGGAAAAACAACAGACTTGGAAAATAGATCTAGGAGAAACAATCTAAGAATTATTGGACTTCCTTAAAGTCATGATGGAAAAAAGAATCTAAACACCATCTTCCAGGAAATCCTGAAAGAAAACTGCCCTGCCCTGAGATTGTAGAATCAAAGGGCAAAATCACCATTGAAAGAATTCACCAATCACCTCCTGAAAGAGACCCCAAAATTAAAACCCCAAGGAATATCGTGGCTAAATTTCAGGACTATAGCACCAAGGAAAAGATTCTGCTTGCAGCTAGAAAGAAACAATTCAAATACCAAGGATCAATAATTAGAATCGCACAGTATCTGTCAGCCTCCACCTTGAAGGATGGAAGGGCCTGGAACCAAATATTCCAAAGGGCAAAGGAACTTGGATTACAACCAAGAATAACCTATCCAGCTAGAATGAGCATTATCCTCCAGGGAAGAAGATGGTCATTCAATGATATAGGTGAATTTCACCTATTTCTAATGAAAAGACCGGATCTGAACAAAAAATTCGACATCCAAACACAGAACTCAAGAGATGCATAAAAAGATAAAAAGGAAAAGACTCTTGAGAACTTTATTTTTACTAGGGGGATACTTAAAATTTGGGGGTATAATACACTAGATATTACTTTGATAATATGAAAAAGACAACCAAAGGGTGAAAGGTTGTCATACTGGGGAAAAGAGGGAAAAAGTGGTAAAATAAGATCTAAAAAAAGGAGGTAAAAACAAAGTAAAATCTCTTGAATAGGCAAAGAAAACCTAGCATAATTGAGAGAAAGAGGGGAGGGAAATGAGCATTGTGTAAATCCTATTCTCATCAGGTTGGGCTCTAAAAGTGTATATCAGACACTTGATTTTCACATAAAAACTTGTCTGTTGCTAGAGGGAAGTGGGAGGAAAAGGAGAAAAAGGAAGGGATAAACTAATAGAAGGGAAAATAGGAGAATCAGGGGAAAGGAATAATAACAGGGGGAGGGGACCTAAAGGGTGGAGTATTGTTTGGGGGAGGGGGTCATCAAAAGCAAATTACTGAGCAGGGGGGAAGGGAGAAAGGGGAAAGGAAAGGGGAAAACAACTTGGGTAAATAAGATGGCAGGAAATAAAAAATTAGTTATTCTATCTGTAAATGTGAATGGGATGAACTAGCCCATAAAGCGGAAGCGGATATCAGACTGGATTAAAAACCAGATTCCCAGGGGCGGAGCCAAGATGGCGAACTGCAGACAGCATTCTCTGTAAGCTCTTGAGACCTTCCCTCAAACACAGACAAAGTGAGCCTCTGAACTGGTTCTGGAGTGAGGGCTTCACCAAACACTTGGACTACAACGCACTTATATCAAATATCTACTTTGAAAGAACTTCTGAGGTCAGTTTTTGATGGCCAGGGGATCGAGCAGCTCCCAGCGCTCAGACGCCAGGGTGCAGCCGGGGTGCCAGTCTGGGGCTGCGATGGACCAGAAGATTTTAGGCTGCCAGGAAGTACCTGGGAGACCCTTGGGCCACTTTGCTCTGCTTGTGGGCAGGGGCTTTGGCAGGTCTACCTTTGATAAAGGGTGGATTGAGAGCAGCTGAAAGTGTGGTCCTAGTGCAGATCTAGCCAGATCAGCCCCAGACCGGAAGTCAACTTGGCAAACTGCCCCAGGGCAAATTGAAATCCCCCCTGCTGCTGCTGCCACTGCTGCTGCTGCTGCTGCTGGGGCTGCAGAATTCCCTACTGTTAACTGATACTTCAGCTAAACATAATGAGCAAGAAGAAGAGAGCTCTCACCATAGACAGCTTTTATGGAGAGAAACTAGAGCAGTCCCCAGATCCTGAGATTCTGAAAACAATCGAAGATAAAGCCACAAAGGTGGACTTAAGCTGGTCTCCCTTTCAGAAGGCTTACCTGGAAGATTGCATAAAGAATCTCAAAAGAGAGCTAGAAGAAGATTGGGGAAATAAACAGAGCAGTGCAAGAAGGAAACATCGCCCTGCAACAGAGATGTGAAAAACTGGAAAATTAGTCTGGTGAATCAGAAAAAGATAAAAATTCACTGCAAAACAAAATTAGTGAATTGGAAAAAGTCACCAACTCACTGGAAAATAAAATAGTGAATTGGTAAAAGACAACAATTCACTGAAAAACAAAATTGGTGAATTGGAAAAAATCACCAACTCACTAGAAAATAAAAATAGTGAATTGGAAAAAGATAAAAATTCACTGGAAAATAAAATTAGTGAATTGGAAAAAGACAACAATTCACTGAAAAATAAAATTGGCAAAATGGAAAAAGAATGCAATGAACCAAAAAATTCAATTGGCCAGTTACAAAAGGACCTAAAAAAGATAACTGAAGGAAATAATAACTTAAAAATTAAAATTGAACAAATTGAAATGAATGACTCAATAAGACATCAAGAATCAGTCAACCAAAAACAAAAAAAATGAAAAAGTAGAAGAAATTATGAAATATCTCCTAGGAAAAACAACTGACTTGGAAAACAGCTCCAGGAGAGACAATCTAAGAATTATTGGACTCCCTGAAAATCACAATGAAAAAAAGAATCTCGATGCTATCTTCCAGGAAATCATGAAAGAGAATTCCCCTGATGTTTTAAAATCAGAAGGCAAAGTTGGTATTGAAAGAATCCACCGATCACCTGCTGAAAGAGACCCCAAATTTAAAACACCAAGGAATATCGTGGCCAAATTTCAAGACTATAGCACCAAGGAAAATATATTACAAGCTGCTAAAAAAAACAGTTCAAATACCGAGGAACTGTCATTAGAATTACACAGGATCTGTCAGCTTCGACATTGAAGGATAGAATGGCCTGGAATCAGATATTCTGAAAGGGAAAAGAACTTGGATTACAGCCAAGAATAAGCTATCCAGCTAGAATGAGCATCATCTTCCAGGGAAGAAGATGGTCATTTAATGATACAGGACAATTTCACTTATTTCTAATGAAAAGACCAGATCTGAACAAAAAATTTGACCTCCAAACACAAAACTCTAGAGAAGCGTAAAAGTAAAAAGGAAAGAACTCTTGAGATCTATATCTCTACTAGGGGTATCCTTAAAAATGGGTGTATAATTTGATTTTACTTTGATAATATGAAAAATATAACTAGTGGGGAAAAGGATATCATACTTGGGAAAAGAGGGGAAAAAGTAGTAAAATAAGATCTAAAAAAAAAGGAGGTAAAAACAAGGTAAAATCACTTGAAGAGGCAAAGAAAACCTAATATAATTTAGAGAAAGAGGGGAGGGAGATGAGCATTGTGTAAATCTTACTCTCATAATGTTGGGCTCTAAAAGTGTATATCAGACATTTGATTTCACATAGAAACTTGTCTGTTGCTAGAGGGAAGTGGGAGGGAAAGGAGGAAAAGTAAGGGACAAACTAATAGAAGGGAAAATAGAAGAATAAGAAGGAAGGAGTAAAAACAGGGGGAGGGGATCTAAAAGGTGGAGTATTGTTTGGGGGAGGGGGTCATCAAAAGCAAAGTACTGAGGAGGGGGGAAGGGAGAAAGGGAAAAGGAAAAGGGAAAACATAACTTGGGATAATAAGATGGCAGGAAATAAAGAATTTGTTATTCTAACTGTGAATGTGAATGGGATTAACTCTCCCATAAAGCAGAAGCGGATAGCAGACTGGATTAAAAAGCAGAATCCCACAATATGTTGTCTACAAGAAACACATCTAAAATATAGTGACACATATAGGATGAAGGTAAATGGCTGGAGCAGACAATATTATGCTTCAGGTGAAAAAAAAAAAAA
>JAJPUD010014109.1:0-10769 GCA_023553655.1 Myrmecobius fasciatus
TTTAGTTCATATAGTTCCTGACTATCCCTTGGCAGATAAATTCCCAAATATTTTATACTATCAACAGTTATTTTGAATGGAATTTCTTTTTGTATCTCTTGCTGCTGAACTTTATTGGTAATATATAAAAATGCTGATGATTTATGTGGATTTATTTTGTATCCTGCCACTTTGCTAAAGTTGTGAATTGTTTCTAGTAGTTTTTTAGTTGAGTCTCTAGGGTTCTCTAAGTATACCATCATGTCATCTGCAAAGAGTGATAATTTGGTTTCTTCACTACCTACTCTGATTCCTTTTATCTCTTTTTCTTCTCTTATTGCTAAAGCTAACATTTCTAATACAATATTAAATAGTAATGGTGACAGTGGGCAGCCTTGTTTCACTCCTGATCTTATTGGGAATGGTCCTAGTTTGACTCCATTACATATGATGCTTGCTGAAGGTTTTAAGTAGATACTACTAATTGTTTTAAGGAAAAGCCCATTTATTCCTATACTCTCCAGCGTTTTTAATAGAAATGGGTATTGGATTTTATCAAAGGCTTTTTCTGCATCTTTGGAGATAATCATAGGGTTTTTATTAGTTTCGTTATTAATATAATTGATTATGCTAATAGTTTTCCTAATATTGAACCAGCCCTGCATTCCTGGTATAAATCCTACTTGGTCATGATGTATTATCCTGGGGATGACTTTCTGTAATCTTGTTGCTAAAATCTTATTTAAAATTTTTGCATCAATATTCATTAGGGAAATGGGTCTATAGTTTTCTTTCTCAGTTTTCTCCCTACCTGGTTTAGCTATCAGCACCATATCTGTGTCATAGAAGGAATTTGGTAGTACACCTTCTTTCCCTATTTTTTCGAATAGTTTATATAGTATTGGGATTAATTGTTCTTTGAATGTTTGGTAAAATTCACATGTAAATCCATCTGGTCCTGGAGATTTTTTCTTAGGGAGTTGATTAATAGCTTGTTCTATTTCTTTTTCTGAAATAGGGCTATTTAAATAATTTATTTCCTCTTCTGTTAATCTGGGCAATCTATATTTTTGTAGATATTCCTCCATTTCATTTACATTATCAAATTTATTGGCATAAAGTTGGGCAAAGAAACTCCCAATTATTACTCTAATTTCCTCTTCATTGGAGGAAAGTTCTCCCTTATCATTTTTGAGATTAATAATTTGATTTTCCTCTTTCCTTTTTCTAATCAAATTAACTAAAGGCTTATCTATTTTTTGGGTTTTTCATAAAACCAACTCTTACTTTTATTTATTACTTAATTAAGTCTGCCTTTGTGGCTTCATCTGGGATTGTTTTCATAATGTCAGGATCTGGGGACTGTTCTATTTTTTCTCCATAAAAGCTTTCTATGGTGAGCGCTCTCTTCTGCTTCTTGCTCATGATTTAAAGTTGGGATATTGGTCAAAAACAGAGAAAACTGCAAGGATTTGTATTTGCCCTGGGGCAGTTTGCCGAGTTGACTTCTGGTCTGAGGCTTGTGGGGCTAGACCACGTTTTCAGTTTCTCTCGATCTACCCTTTACCAAAGGCAGATCTGTCAAAGCACCTGCCTGCAAGCAGAGCAAAGTGGCCCAGGCGTCTCCCAGGGGCTTCCTGGGTGCCTTAAATCCGGCCCTCTATCATAGCCCTGACTTCCGCCCCGGCTGGATTCTGATCGGTACCAGCAGCCGATTTCCCCTGAGGCTAACCTTCTCCAGAGTTCTTTCCAGGTAGATTTTTGATAGAAGTGCGTTGTAGTCTGAATGTTTGGTGGAGCCTTCACTCACAAACCAGTTCGAAGACTCACTTTGTCTGGGTTTGAGGGAAGGTCCCAAAGGAGTTCACAGAGAAAGCTGTCTGCAGTTCGCCATCTTGGCTCCGCCCCCACTCACAAAATATTTCTAATGAAAATATATCTTTAATTGAAATTTTAGATGAAATTCTAAAAGTTGATCAATTTGTTAGTTAACATTCTGAACTCTCAAATAATTGTATACCTTCCCCCCTCTCTTCCACCAGACATGGGGTTTATTTCCTGTTTTTTTTTTCTTTTTTTTTCTGTTTTATGGCCTTTCCATAAGGCCAGGACACATAAGGCACACATAAGGCCTTATGGAAATTGACAGAAAATGACAGAAAAAAAATGACAGCTGCTGGATTCATCTTAAAGAATCTGGTCTTACCCCAAGAGCAAGTTGAACTACAACTTGAATGCTCAGAGACTTTTCCTGTTTTTGTCTTCATCCACTGTAGCCTAGATATTTAACTCAAGTTATATCTGCTGATTTAGAGGTAATAGGACTTTTGCTTAGACCAGGGATGGCTTGACAAAACACTCAAACATCCTATGCCCAATTTTTATAACCTGCCAAAATAAAACTTTCAAAAAATTTTTAAGATTAAAAAAATCCAGTTTTCCACCTGTAAGGAATTCTTGTTAGTCTTGGCCATGTCCCATGTATAACTTTTTGCTGAGAACATAAGGATGTACTTGCAGTTACCTAATGGAATGCCAGTAAGCATAAGAAGGGAAGGCCACTCTCCCTGTGCATTGACTAAAGTTGCCTTTATTACTGACCTGTTTTTGCCTTGAAAATCTGGCTAGGTCCCTGAGTAAATATAGTCATCTTAAAGTAATGAACAAATATTCTTCTTGGCGAATTCCTTTAGATGTAGCACCTTGCACCTGAAAGGCGGCTTTCATTTCAAGAGTCACATATTAAATCAGAAAACTTTGTGCCTATGAAAATGCCTTAGCATGTCTGTACCTGTTGAATGTGAATTCTGAACATAAATTAACCTTACATTACCTAAGAACATTGTTAGAGAAAGACAGAACTATTGATAATAGCAGAAAAGTTTGTAACTATTAAAGTTCTATTCTATTTTGTTTTTCCTGATTGTAAGGTTGAAATAGTTTGGGGATATAGTGGAATCACAAAAATACAGTAAATTATGTTTCCAAGAAAGGAATGACATAGTGTAATACTAGCTCAAGCACAATATGGATATTGATTGTGTGGGTTAAGTTCTGGTCCTGAAACTTTATCTTGCAAAGATAGTATTTTTAATAAATTAATAATAATATATTGATCACATGAACATGTACTGAGTATAAAATTATTTGACCAAATAACTTGTAAAATACAAAATTTAAAGGGTATATTCATCATTGAATTTCTTAACCAATAACTGAGTTTCTTTCAAAGTCATAAGACAAATCAATTTTACCAAAGTCATGGCACTACAGAAAATAAAAATTGAAGAATTTTCTCAACAAAATAATAAAATTATAATCTATATGTAAGTATTGTAATATAAATATGTGATATCAACACATATTAAATTATATCCTATCTTTTGCAGCTACACTCCAATTCTGACAAAGGTGATGGATCAGTCAAATACATACTTACTGGAGAAGGGGCTGGGACAATATTTATCATTGATGATACCACAGGAGATATTCATTCAACAAAAAGTCTAGATCGAGAGCAGAAGACCCACTATGTCTTACATGCCCAAGCTATTGATAGATGGACAAACAAACCTCTTGAACCTGAATCTGAATTTATTATCAAAGTACAAGACATCAATGACAATGCACCCAAATTTACTGATGGACCATATATTGTAACTGTGCCAGAAATGTCTGACATGGGTAAGAAAAATTTTTTTTTTACTTCTTTATTAACATATCTGGTAAAAGTTACTAAGACCATAAATGTTTGGGTTTTTTATTTGTTTTTTGAATATAGGGTTGTGAGAAAACAATTATTATTTACAGTAGCAGTAAAAACTCAAAATCATTTAAAAAATGTACATCTGAATCTTTCTAAGAAGTATTATATGCAAATAGTATATGAAGTATACTGAGAAGCCACTTTCTAAATGAACTTCAGAGTCTTCATGAGTAAATAGAAATTTTATTACAGAAAAAAAGCGTCAAATTTTCAAACACCTACATAGTTTATATAAGTTCTAATGTCTTTGAATGTGTGAATCATTTATGTAAAATGTAGAGAACAACTATAATAACAAGAAGAAAAATGTTCCCTTTCATTATTTTTAAAAAGTTGATGTTATATTTCCAGATAAAGAAAAAGGAAAATCTACCTAATTGAAACTTTCATATTAAGCATTTATTATTTATGTTTTTATTTGATTGTTAATAGAATGATATTATAGTTTAAGATAGAAGTCTCTTGGGAGAAAGAGTAACTGAAGTTATATTGAAATGTTAGAATACTAGCAATATTCTACCAAAATAGCTTTTGAGCAAATATAGCCCAGATTCTATAGACAAATATAAAAGTTGATAATAATTCATATTTGTCTAGTAATTTAAGGTTTATCAAGTATTTTTCTTATAACAACTATATGATTTAAATAGTAGAGATTTTCAAACTGCAACTGCTAAGAGGTTAGGTCTCTTGTCGTGGCCTTGTGATTTTATTATATGTTTGAGATAGGATTCATAAATACAAGTTCAAGCCTCTATTCATTGTACAAAGACATATATATATATATGTGTATATATGTGTATATATATATATATATATATATTTGTTTGTTTGTTTATCAATCAATTTCTAATTGTCTCTGACTTACCCCATCTGGAGCTTTCTTGACAGAGACAGGAGTGATTTGTCATTTCATTCCAGATTATTTTATAGTTGGTAAAACTGAAGCCAACAGGAGTAAATGTCTTGTCCGAAGTTACAAAGCTAGTGTCTGAAGACAGAAATAAAATCAGGAAAATGAGTCTTCCTGACACCAGACTTGGTGATTGTTCCACCTAACTTCCTGTTATTGTTGGGGGTGAACACAAAGGGATCTATGATTTAGCATAAAAATCCCAGTCTTCATTGAAAATAGTGAAGATGTATGGAAAAAAAGTTATTATTCTAGTCCTAGAGGAAAATGACTAATGGTCTAGAGGCAAATCACTCAATCAATAATTATTTATTATGTCTTTTTTATATACTAGGCACTATACTTTGGTATACAAAGACAGGAAATGAAATATTCCTTGTTGGCAAAGAGCTTACATTCTATGGGGATAGTATGTATGCATGAATGTACAGGAACACATATAATCACGAGATATTAAGGGAAAAGGTGAACTCTAACAGCTGAGAGGATTAGCCCCCCCAAAAAAAACAAACAAACAAACAAACAAACCAACAACACTTTATATAGAAGAAAACACCAGGATTCAGGAATAGGTAGGTAAAACAGAGTCTCAACAATTGGAATATAAGGTTGGTAACATAGAAACAGTGTAGTAGCAACTCCATACCATGCCTTAAACCAAAACTACTCTGATTCTCACTGATTGTTCACTAATGTTTTCAGGTTATTGTTGGGGTCCTTAATGACTCAGATTGAATGTAAATAGCAATCATTTCTGCTTTGGCCGGAAACACTGAAGTCTTTCCCTCCCAGATTTATTTTATTTGTTTCATTCATTTTTTTTTTCCTTTTTTGGGCTAGATGAAAGAGGAGATTTTTTGCCTCAGTTACTATTTAGCCTTACTTACTGAATGGGTGCAGCCTCAGTCAAACTGAGAGTTATTGAAGACCTTAGTTTCAAAAGGTCAAGGTCCTGATCTGTTCCTGGCCACTGGACTCAAAGTGGCTCTGGAGGGGAAAGTGAGGCAGATGACTTTGCACAGATCTTCCTGATTTAAATTCAATTCATTTGTAAGCCATAGCATGACCCCCCTGGTATCATGGTCTCCCTGGAGAATGAAGGACAAACAAGAAAAAACTCCCTTTATTTGTTTTTGTAAATACAGGAATTCCCATCCTAAACCATGTCTTTATTGACAAACTGTCAATTGTCCAACTGTTAGCAATTTGTCCTATTAACTGATACTTACATCTTCAATGACAACTTTAGTTCTAGTAAATGTAATCAAAGTAAAATAGGGCAAAATCCATGGCAAGTCTGATTTAATGATGAAATGTGTCATTGGTCTGTCAGAGACAAGACAGCACAGTGAACTTGGAATCATGAAATTTTAATTTCAAATTTAGCTGATTTCCAATGCTTGCTAACTATATGATTAACACTGGATGTTTTTTCTCTTGCTGTCTCAATTTCTTCATTTGTAAAAATAGGAATAATAATAGTATCTACTTCCCAAGGTGATTAGGATAAAATGAAATAATATATTTTTCAAAGCTTAAAACACTATATGAATGTTATTTATTATTATTTTAATTATATTTCCTTTGCTGATAAGTAGGATCAGTACCAGAATCTAGGTCAGACTTAAATAGACCCAAGTTAAGGCTCTTTAAGTCCTATCTAAACTTATAGGTGGGTTTTAAATAGCCACATTTATAAAGGCTGTATGATCCAAAGGGACAGAGAGCCAAACAGATCATTAGAGTAACTTCTTTAGATCTGAACAGTCTGAAGTTTTTCAGTCTTTTACTTAATTTAATATGGATATATGTCAAATAGAGAATTTAATGAGTTTAAATAGAAAATCACATTTTAGTTAATGTTAATGAATCATTCATATAGGAAATCCTTTTGCTTTCAAGCTGGACATATAGATTTAAAGCCATATTTAGTTCTGAAATTTTTTTGAACAGATCAGCTTCTGTTTATAATTAAGTAATAATTTAGCAAAGATTTGCTTTGACAAGGTATTTACAGAATATCTGGCAATATTTATCCCCAGTAGCAGAAAAGTGAACTTTATTATGTTTCTCTTTAAAGCAATAAGTTTATTCATATGATATATTTTAAAGTAAAAAACAATTTACTTTATTGTGGTAACAAATGTAAATTCATTTATCTGTTTATTATCTGCATCCATCTCTTTCTTGATTTAAAATAATGACTGTAGGTTAGAACCCAAATCATCTTAACCTAAGATTTGAGTGTAAGTATTCATCAGGATTTTGATTACTTTGTTATCATTTTTAAAAGATCACTTTGTCTGTAGTTCTCAGGCTTAAATATAAAGCTACTTAGATTTTAATTTCATTTGTTTACATAAAGTAAAGAATGGAACTAATAATGATTCAATCTTTCTTAACTTTTGTCTTATAGTTCCCTTGCCTCCTTTAAGTGTTAGTTCACATTCTACTTTCTGTATAAGGCCTCTCCTTGTTTTTCCCAACTGCTAATACATTCCTCTCTTGGTTAAATTAAATCAATGATTAGCATTTACATAGCATTTACACTATGCTACTCACTTTACAGACATGATTTAATTTGATCCTCACAACAATCTTGGGAGGTAAGTGCTGTTAGCACCTCTATTTTATGGGTTAGGAAACTAAGTCAAACAAGTTAAGTGACTTGCCTCCAGGGACATTTAGCCAAGTTTTTGAGGCTGGATTTAAACTAAAGTTATCTTGAATCTAGGCCAAACATTCAATACACTGAGCCACCAGTTGCCTAAATTAGCTTTTACAAATTTAACTAAAATTTATTAAGTCCCTACTATGTATCAGAAACTTTACAGATATTATTTCACTTTATTCTCCAGACATCTTTGGGAGTTAGGTACAAAGTAAAGAAGATATAAATCAAGTGACTTAGAGGGTTACAGTATACCTAGTAAATATTTGAGGGCATATTTGACACCACCTGTGCCACCTAGGTATCTCTAGATTAATCTTTGTTTCTTTTTCTTTCTTTCTTTTCTGTTTTGTTTTTTTTCTTCTCTATCTGCATGCAAATAATGTAACTATGTGTGTATATATATATATATGTATGTATGTATTTGTGCATATGTATATATGTGTGTATATCTAAGTCTATATCTACATATCTATATCTATAAGAAATCTAATTCAATAACATTTGCATCCCCCACAATGAAAAATGAAAATATTAATTCCTTGAAGACTGGAGCTATTTTTTTTATCTTTTTATTTTTATTTTATTTCTGTCTCTACTACTTATAATGCCTGACCTATAGTAAGCACAAAATAAAGGCTTATTAACTGACTAATTGTTCAGTACTTCTAGGGTACATGATAATGGAAAAGGAAAATAAAAACAGAAAAGTGAATTTATCAAACATACTTTTTAATATATGCCTATTCTTCATATATTTAATTGATACAATTCCATTTCATACATCATCCATGGGAAATTGTTTAGTATTCCTATGGGGAATAAGTCAATTAAAATGAAAAAGAACATGAGTAATTTATTGTAATAGATCTTTAAAGCAGAATGAGTAATTTAAAAAATACTGTTCAAATTATTTCAGTGATGCCAAATTAAGATCTGGTAGAAGTCCTTTAGACTAGAGGTGCTAAACTCCCAGGTCTGCCAACTGCAAAGCTAAAAAGTGTAGCCTGAATCAAATTATAATGCAATTGGAAAATAACAAAATATAGAAAAATATTTAAAAACAAATTATTGTTACTTAAAAAAAATAAGTCAATATATTGGTACAGGAATCCAGTTGTATTTGCATTTGACACCACTATTTTAACCATATCTATAAGATGTTTAATAATCACCAAATTAATCATTGAGAAAATCTCTAACATTAATGCCACAGAGAAGTTTATAGATTCCTTTGGCAAGAGGCTTTTTTTTTTTTAAATGAAATGACAGAGCAACATTTGTTTGACTTAATGACTTAATCTTGCCTAGACAAAGTATTCTTTAAAATAAAGTTTTGGAGGCAAACTCTTCCAAATTCCTTTATAAAGTGCCTCCCAACAAATTCTATAGTGGCAGAACCACAAAATGACAGAATGAAATAATTTTTCCAGCCAAAGATAACACAGAAGATCAGTAGGAATTGTTTATTGTACCATGGTTAAAGTGGAACACATTACAGCACAGGCTGTACCAGTGTAGAACAGACCCAGAAAACTGGGAGCAAGTCTTAAAAACAAGTGAAATCTGTTGCATTAATGGCAGTTTCTGAACCTCTCAGCACACAGATAGTAAGGGGATCTAGCAACTGATCAGAAGGAGATTATAAAGGTCCTTCCTTGGTACCAGTGGCAGGATTCTGCTGCATTGTCTATACTTGGATCTGGGTCTCAGTTCTAATGCAAGAAAAAGCACTAGGACATCAAAGCTTGTGACCACAGGGAAGTTGAATTTCTGGTCCTAGTTCCAAGGTAGTGAAGAGCAATTGTGGTAACTCACAGGCTAGGACAGTAGTATACACACCTCTCCCTAGATCATACCATCTTAGAAGATCTGTAACATGACAGGTACATGAATCCTTCCAAAAACATGACTCCGTGAGTTCTTTCTGTAGAGATAAGTAGCACTTTTCAACATAAATCCTCTAGAATTGTGTTAGATCATTGTATTGTCCAGAATAGCTCTTATTCACAATCAATTACTATACTGTATTGCAATTACTATTTACAATGTGCTTCTGTTTATGTTCATATACAGATTCATGTAAATCTATGTTCTTTTTTCCTGAG
The DNA here is from genome assembly GCA_023553655.1 of Myrmecobius fasciatus. Lineage (NCBI taxonomy): Eukaryota > Metazoa > Chordata > Mammalia > Dasyuromorphia > Myrmecobiidae > Myrmecobius > Myrmecobius fasciatus. Next base: position 9,438 of record JAJPUD010014109.1, read on the forward strand.
AGCATTCTGCTCATTAATTCTTAAAGCACAATAGTATTTTATCACAACCATATAAAACGATATGATCCGCCATTCCTGAGTTGATGAACAGCCTCTCAATTTCCAATTCATTGCCACTAAAAAAAATTGCAAAAAATATATTGGTACATATAGGTCCTTTACCTTTTAAAAATATGTCTTTTATATACAGGTCTGGTAGTAGTTTGATTTGTTGAAAGAGTACAAATAGTTTTTATAGCCCATAGGCATAGTTCAAAGTTCCTCTCCATAATGGTAGAATCAGTATACATCTTCACCAAATATATTAGTTATTTTAATTTTCCCACATCACCTCAAATATTTGTCATTTTCCTTTTCTGTCATATTAACCAGGATGGGGGAGGAAATGATAAACAGGCGCAGTATATGGATATGTACTACCTTGTTTGACAAACAGCAAGAAAGCCAATTTCAAAAGATCATAGAATATTTTGGGGGAGGTAGTATAAAAGGCAAAAGAACACCAAAAATGAGGAAACAGAGAGAGAGTTTGAATGCCAAATAAATGATTTTTTATTTGATCTTGGTGATAATTCAAAGCCAACTTCAGCTTATTGGTTAAGGGAGTGACATGATTGATCAGAGCTACACTTTAGAAAGATTACTTTAACAGCTGAGGTAAGGATAGAGTAGAGTTGGGAGAGACTTGTGGCCAAGAGACCAAACAGTTGATTGTCCTGTTAATATAGGTGTGAGATGATGAGTGTCTGTACCATGTAGTGGCAGTGTCAAGGGAGAGAAAAAGACATATTACACAGCTATTAAAAAAGAAAGCTTGATGTTTACTATTTCTTCCCTCATCCTGGTTCTCTTTAACTCTCAACTTTTATCCTACTTTTTTTTTTTTAGAATTCTTTTCTTGATTATTCTTAATTCTATTTCTTTCCTTTGTTAACTATTGTCATTTTATCCAAAATGTACTGTTTACATATAATTGTTTGCATTTTTCTCTTTTATTAGATGATGAACTCCTTCAGAGCAGAGATTATCATATCCTAGTACTTAACAGAGTACCTAGTACTTCTAGATACTTAATATATTTTTCTTATTGGCTATAGATATAAATTCAAGTTTTTAATATAATCTTTAAATATTTTTAATGAACTTTGTTTAATGCTATATAGATTAATCAAATTATTCTGAGTGACTATGGGTATCCCTTAGAAGACTAAATGCATGTGGGTTTAATACTTTGTTTTGTTTAATGCTATATAGATTAATCAAATTATTCTGAGTGACTATGGGTATCCCTTAGAAGACTAAATGCATGTGGGTTTAATACTTTGTTTTGTT
>JAJPUD010014109.1:10869-41687 GCA_023553655.1 Myrmecobius fasciatus
ATATATATATATATATATATATATATATATATATATATATTCACATTGCTATTATATTCCTTCACTTGATAGAAGTAGAGCAGAGTGCTTAAATATGATTGGAAAGGGAACGTGCATACATGCACATATATGTACAGTTATGTACATATATGTGCACGTGTGTACATATATATTAAGCATAAAGTATCTGAGCCTTTAATTCTACCCTGAAACTTTCTTTTAATGAAAACTCAACATTGTTCCTTATTTTATGTGCATCATAATTTTATATTGCATTAATAATTCATACCAACTGCCATCAGTTATTATACACAACTTTTTTCTTTAATTTGGATTCTGCTTAATTTGTTCAAAGTTTTAAAAATTTTGGAGCATAGAAATACAAGGAATTGAGAATGAATAGTTTTATTAATACAATGAGCTCATAAGCTTATCTTGGTTATGAAAGCAGAGAGAGCTGCATAATCATCTGAAGAAATTTATATACATGACTGTATTCAGAAATACTAATAAATACATTGCATTGAAGAGAATTAGGGAGGTTGGATAGTATAAGTTTTTTTGTAAAGTGCATTGACATTTTCAGATGGAAGATGCAATATGAGCTATATTGCTAAGTGTATTTCACTGTTATTACAAATATATAACATTAACATCAAAGAAATATGAGAAACAAAAATGTTTGTCTTAAAAATGCTTCATATCCTCCCCTTTCTCCAGCATAATTGTGTTGAATTTTTCCATACTATTTTATTAGGGATATTATGAATTTCTTTAGTTACCATCCAGATTTCACTTGGCTAGATATCAATTTGGATTTGTATCAAACAAAAAGTCACAGTAGTTATTAAAAATGAGATTATTTCTTAAAATTCCTTATTACATAATTTTACTAGTTCTCTTTTGTTATTTGGTTGAAAATAAAACTTTTTCTATTACTTATATCTCAAATGAAACATTCTTCTATAAACAAAGCTCACAGATAATTCTATTGCATCTGGTTTCACGAGGCACCATTAAGAATGGCATATCTATATGTTCTTATTCACTTTTATTATTAAAAATGGATAAATACCTGAAATGTCTTTGAATGGAAGAGTAAATATTGATAGATTAACTTAATATTTATATAAAATGAAAAAAGAAACATTATTGCAGAGTTTCTGGGAAGATTTATCTGAACATATGTATATATATATATATGTTCATAAATACATAAATACACTATATATATAGTGTATTTATATCTGTATTTTTATATGTATCTCTATCTATCTATCATCTGTCTATCTATCTATAATACCCAATTGTTAGGTATGAATTGCTCCAAATGTATGGAAAATGTATGGAATTATGTAAAAAAAAAGTCACTAAAGTATTTAACTTTCACTTTGCTATCACACAACTGAGAGAGAATAAACCTCATTAAGGAAGTGTGGCTAATATAATATTCAGAGCAGCATTTTATTTAGTAACAAGAAAAAAAACACAATTAAGGAAGAAAGGGAGAGAAGGAGGGAGGGAGAGTGGGGAAAGAAGGAAGGAAGAAAGGAAGGAAGCAAAGCAGGAAGGAAGGAAGGAAGGAAGACAATAAATAACTTGTCTAAAATGAAACATTATGTATTTGAGGATGCATATTAATTCAGGTCTTCTTGTCTCCAGGCTCAATGCTTTGTCATTTGTGCCATCAAACTGCAACCTATCATGTTAGAGAGAAAACATTACTTAGTAGACAGAGTAGGCTTTGAAAATATGAATACTTGAGTCTCAGTGTTGCCTTTTACAATTCTCCACTATGTGACCCTGAGCAAATAACTAAAGCCTTTCAATAATCTAAGTAATTTTTTAAGATTATAAATTGCAGAAAATATGCTGACCTACATTAGCAAAGGGAGTTTCTTTACATGAGACTTTCCTAAGACAGTAAAGTGGCAGGGCCAAATTCTTTCTTTAACATTTATGTAAATGAAAACTATATGAATAGTCTGTTGAATTAGATTGTTTACAAAGACCTACTCTTGGTTGCAGAGTATATAAATACATTTCCCTTCAGTTGGTATAGTAGTAAGGGACCATTCTTGTAGAATATTATATAAGCTATAATATGTGGTCACTTTGTCATTTGGGGTATGCTTAATACTTTCTTCATTACAAGGTAGGATTTTAAATGGGAGAGGGAGTGGAATTTTTAAATGATATTTCTATAATAACATGATATCAATAAAATAGAAGAAAATAAAAATAGAATATAAAATAGAGACTGGCAATGATACAATAAGTATTTTAGAATTTCACAGGTCTATTGTTTTTAAATTAGTACAGTCATCAATTTTCCTTCCTAAATATAGGCTTTCAAGTATTTAGTCTACATTGCCCCTAGACTTGCTCGCTTCTGATGGGGAACCACATTGAATAGCTTTTCCCTTTTTTATCCATGAAAAGGGAAGCTATAAACTCACACTCTTTCAAAAATATTATTATGAAATCATAGAATATAATCTAGCTCTACTTTGATTTTCTTATGAGCTTTCCATATATCCTTTTTTTCTGGAAAACTTATCATATAAAGACATATGATAAGTAAGCTTTCTAATTATTATTTTAATATAAGTAAGGATAGAATAATATATAAAATATATTTTAGTGACCTACTAGTTCCAAAGCACTTATGCATTCTAAAGGAGTAACTAATTTATTTTTTCATATGTATTTTAAACTTACAAATGTGGAATTCAATATAGGTTTAAAAGAAATGATAAAGTGAGTCAAGACCATTGTTTACTTGAATAAACACAATTAATTATTTTAGTTAATATATTAAAATATTTGAGATTATTGTCTAAAAAGCTACTCCAAAACAGAAATTGGTTTATTTGTGTCAGCTTTTTCTTCCATTTATCATATTTCCATAGTAGTTTTTTTTAAATCATTCTCTTCCATAGAAAATGTTGATTTATATTCTTTTTATTAACTAGCTGAGCCTAGGAGAGATTATGTGATAATATATCTGCCCTGTTGAACTATGCTTATTGCCCATAATATGAAGATGATGGATAATTTTTGGACCTTTTATTATTTTAAATCAATTCTGTTATCTAAAATTTTAAGTAGAAATTCAGTGTCATCTGATCTTCTGTCTTTTATTTCCTATTCTTTGACATGATTCAGCTACTTAAGTTGCTTCTGAGCCTAAATCTCTTTCCTTTCTTTTTATCATCATAGATGAGGTCCAATTGAATTTTCCAATTACACTTAATATACAAACCTCTGAAAAATTACTTTGAGGACCTGATTTCTTCCTGTCATTCTGATTTCACTTACCAACATTAAATTTACTTATCACACTTTAAAAAATGATACATAGATAGAGTTTTTATTGTTTAAAGTGCAATATAAAGAAATGATAAGAAATTAACTAGGAGTAAAATGTGGGAGGATTCAAATTCTTGAAGATGACTGCATATTTTTTAAAGATTTTTTAGTAGAAGATTGATATGTTCAGATCTTCATTTAAAGAATATATATTTGGGGGGCAGCTAGGTGGCGCAGTGGATAAGAGCACCAGCCCTGAAGTCAGGAAGACCTGAGTTCAAATGTGATCTCAGACACTTAACATTCCCTAGCTGTGTGACCCTGGGCAAGTCACTTAACCCCAATTGCCTCAGCAAAAAAAAAAAAAAAAAAAAGAATATATATTTGGCAGTAGTCTGAGGATGGACTGACTAAGGAAGAATCTCAAAGTAAGAAGACCAATTAAGAGTCTAATGTGAAAGTTCAATAGAAAGTTGATGAACATTTGAACAAAGTAGAAAAAAGATGTATGTGAAATATTAATGTGGCCATAAAATTAATAAGATTTGTCAACTGATGAGATATTGGAAATTAGACAAAGAATATAGTTAGACTTAAATTATCTAAGCTAGAATGTGCATAGTTATTAGAGGAACAGAAAATAACAGTATGATTCTTAGAACTCTCTACTCCATTTTTACCACTCCATCACAAATACAGAAAAGATGGCTTCACAGAACAGAAGCTAATTGTATAACCTTTTCTGTGGATGGGAGGGAGTTCATAGTTTGATGTAGACAAATAATTCATGACATTGTTAGTAAAGCATCTATTGAAGTGCCTTTTTATTACTATGATTAATTTAATTCAATTCCATTCCTGGAACAATTACTGAAACCTATTCCAGCCTGGAAGAAACTGCCAGTGCTTATTCTCTACTGGCATAGATTCCATAGTGATTTTTTAAAAAAAGACAAAGAAGAAAAGAATAGCCAAGAAGCATCTAAAAATAGAGAGCAGAAGGAAATTCTAAAGGGAACATAGAGAAGCAGGACAATGTTACAGCTATTATGTTAAATTTAATTTATATAATAGTTTCATAGTTTTTGCATAAAATCCCTTTTCTGTTCTTTATACATGGATTTGTATATTTTGTTGTTTTTTGTCAAATTAACCATAAAAGTAAATTTTTAAACATTACACACATATGTATTCCTAAATTATCTATTGTAGTGTGCTACTATCACTCAATTCTGGGCCCAGCTCATTTCATATCTTTCCATTAAATCCATCCATCTATACATCCATTGTCCATCCATCTATCCATCTATCTATCTATCTATCTTACTAGTGATAGAGATTATATCTAAGATATATATGTGTGTGTTTTGGGGGTTCATGACTTTTAGTGACTTTTCCAAGATCACACAGGAAATAATTGAATATTTGTCATCCTGATTCTAAGACCAGTCCTCTAAAGACTAGATCAATCATTCTCCCTCTTATTTTTACATGTGTATTTGTGCACATATGCATGTATACATGAGTATGTGACTAACTTGAGAGAGAAAGAGAGATAACTTGAAAGTCTGTCTGATCAGATGTTTGCTAGACTATTAATGAAATATGGATGTGTGTATGTAAACATTTTTATACTTAAAATCTTGGAGAGGTCCTTAAGGCACACAACTGATTCATATCTAATATGGGTCAGCTGCAAGACTTAAGATCACAACTCCCTGACTCTGTTTTTATTTCCTCTATATAATATGGTACACTGCCTCTCAAACTTTATTTACTTAAATGTACATCCTTTAAGTGGGATAGATGTATATATGTATTGTCCCTACAAAGTTGAATAAATTCCTCAGAAAAACCAATAAGAAAAACTTACTTTTGATGCTTATTATTAAATATGTGGCACTATACAGATTGCATTTTTCTTGAGAGATTGCAAATATTGGAAAATTCAGACTTGTGATTAATTCATTTTAGGAGATTTTGTAAGAAAATTCATTCTACCTGGACACATCAACAATTCTTCAATAATGTAGAATCTTGAAGAGTTGTAAGCACTTAATGGTTAAGTTACTTGTTCAGGGTCATATAGTCAAATAAGAGAAGATTTGAACCTGACTTAGATTACCATCAAATCAGCTATCATTCAATATTTAATATAATAAGAATAATGCTTCATATCTATGTGTATGATATATTATGACAAAATATAATCCTATCTCTCTGTTCTATAGTAATATTTATGCCTGCAGGGCAGAATAGTGGAAATAAGAAAATAATTGATTTGGAGTAAGAAGTTGTAAAAAAATTATGAGATTTGATATTTATGTAACTTTGCCAAATCATTTCTGCTCCCTAAGTATTAGTACTTCTTATGATTATCTGAAAATGGCCAGTTTTTATATCAACTATGGATCTAAGTCATTTCTTAATCTCAATATTGATACCTTATCTGACAGCAAACAGGGTCATAACAAAGATGACCTAGTGCACAAAGAACAGACAGAGATGCACAGGATCAGAGTAGGCTATCTAGGGACAATCCGATAACAAGCAAAAATAGTTGTTAAAGATATATACAGAATGCATGCCAAATCAACAAAGATTAAGTGCAAGTGACAAGTGAAGACAATCATTATTTCTTAAAATATAGCAATTAAAATGTATAGCATATTTAAGAAAATGTTTCTATACCAAGAATTTTATAATTAATTCACTAGTTAATTTTCTATAGGATGGATCAGGTAGGAACTTTATGGTGTTATGGGAATCAATGAAATAATGGTTTTAATGTGTGTATATATGCAAGAAATAAAGTGCTATTATCTTTGATAACCTATTTCAAAATAGGATAAAGGGTTGTAAGTCAGACTAATCTGACTTTTGTTTGACTATCATTTTCCAAACTATAATTGTGTAATAACTGACTGGATTTAATGAACATTAAAAAAAATGGAAAGCTGTACTTATGTACTTTTAAACAACTTACAAATTATGTAAATGTTAAACTACACATGTCCCCTTCCCCCCCATGCTTGGAGTGTTGTATTGTATAAGTGAAGAATAAATTCACATTTTGCATCTTGATACTTCACAGTCAAATACAAGTCTAAAGGATAGACAGGTGGACTTGCAGTCAAAATCTTAGTTCACAGCAAGAATATGTGAAGAACTAGGAAAGACTTGGTTCTTCTCAGTGGTTCAATGTCCCAAATTAATCCTAATAGACTTTGGACAGAAATTATTATCTGCATCCAGAAAAATAACTATGGACATTGAATGTAAAAGAAGACCGGAGTCCAAATTCTTCCCTAGACAATTATTAATTGTGTGACATTGGGAAAGTCATATAAACTATTTCTAAATCAGTTTTCTCCTTAATAAAATGGGCAAAATGATAGCACCTACCTCTCAAGGTTAATGTGAGATAAAATGAGATATTTGTAAGGTACTTTGAATACTTAAAAAGAAATATGTAAAGTCTACCTATTTATTTTTATTTTCTAATGCCATAAAACCAAAGAGAGTTGTTTAAGTTTAATTTTCAAAACACTAGCATTAAGTTTTGTCAGGCTTTTTATAATCTATGAAATAAGCTATTTGGGGGTAGTTGAGCAATAATAAAATTCACCTATGACAAAATTCTGTGATTAGAAAGTTGCTCATAGTAGTCAAACTAGGCTAAACTTTAAGCATGTTGCTTTATGTAGGAAATAGTGATAATGTAGGTGAGATGATATACCTAATATTACAGCTGAATTAATATCATGTAGTATTGAGCAAAAACATAGCAACATGCCATGTATGTGTAACCTTATAGCTTGTTATTCTTAAAAAATTATTATGAATTTTCAGACAGGTATAGTTTCAGTTTTCTCCATATTCTTTGGCCTATCTTCTATAATAATGATACTTTACATTTATATGTTGTTTTTCAAGTTAATAATGTTGTATAAACATAATCTCATTTAGTTCTTACAATTCTAAAGCTCAAAAGGTTGACCAGATTTATGTTGTGAGGATATACACACTAAATTTTTTATATATATTATTTTTGTTTGAGTATTATGACTGTTAACAGCTTTTAAAAGTATATAGATATAAACACATGTACACAACAAATATGGAGCTGGATGGGTATGGTGGCACATATCTATAATCCCTGTTATTTGAGAATTTTAGGCTAGTGAATCACTTGAGTTTGGGATTAAGCTGCAGTGTGCTAAGTCAATTAAGTATCTCCAGTAAATCTGGCACCATTATAACTAAGTCTTCTAAGAGGTTGGAATATAAGGCTACCCAAATATGGTTGGGAAATGGTAGAGATAAAATTTATAATGCCAATTAGAACTGAGACCAGACTTCTGGATGGGCTACCACACTTGCAACCTGAGTGAGAGAGGAAGAGAGTTAAAAAAGAAAAGAGAAAAAAACATAGGGGAGGAGAGGAAAGGGCAAAAGAAAAAAAGGAGAGGAGAGAAAAGAAAAAGAAAAAAAAAGATTGAAATTACTGTCAGTATAATGATTCTAACAAAAATTGTAATATCAACATAATATAACAATGTTTATATTTACTTATAAAGAAATTATTTTAAATCATGATGGGACTGTGGAAAGATGGCAGAAGTCAGAAAATTCTAAGCTCTCCAGATTTCCGCCACAAACAATACAAAATTGAGCCTCAAGAATAACTTAGATCATGAAAAACAAGTAAGATCTGGGGCATGACAAGTTTTCTGTGAAAACCAGAGAAGCCCTGAAAAAAGTCCCCAAGCAGGAAGATTAACTATTATGAAGTAAACACCTCCAAGCAAGCTCTCCTGAAAATTCAAGCAGGGAAACCTGGGGCTATCTGGATTCTAAGGAATCCTCACCTCAAACCATAGAAACATTTTACCCACCAGAAAATGTGGGGAGAATGTTGTCTGAGCCTACCTATGCAACTGAGTTGCCACCCTCAGTAAGACAGCACAACCGTGAGTGCAGAAGTAGAGGGGCAAGGATGCTGCTGGCTGCTGGCACTTGCAGGAGGCTGGATTCTTGCTTTTGAGATCAAGATCAGAGGGGAGAACTTAAATGATGCCAGATCATATTATATTACATAATGGGGTCCATCCTAAGATCAGAAGTGATTACAAAATTAAGATTTTAATTAAAAATATATGTTCAGGAAAAGGAGAAAGAATCTAACCAGAAAAAGTTACTATGAAATAAGGAAAATCATGATTCACCTTCAGAGGAGGAGGGTGAATTAAAATCAAACAAACAACAAAACTCCCCTATCCCAAAAGAGTAAAGTTAATTGGCTACCTGCCCCAAAAGAATTTATAGCAAACCTCAAAAAAAAAAAAGACTTTAAAAATCAAATTATATAGAATAAGGAAAAGGTAAAATAAAAAATATGAACAATCCAAGAAAAACAAGATTATGAAAAAAAAAAGTCAACCCATTAGAAAAGGAGATCCAAAATTTTAAACTCTTCAAAATTAGTATTGGGTAAGCAAAAGCTAAGGAAGTTACAAGAGACCAAGAAACAATAAAACAAAATATAAATAATGAAAACAAAAACAGAGAATGAGAAACATCTTATTAAAAATATAAAAACAATACAACATATCAAGAAGAAAAAAAAATAAAAATAATGATACTACCTGAAACATATGACAACAAATTGTCACAATAATATAAGAAATAAAGAAATTTGATAGTGATAGAACAAAAGGGGAAAGTAGAAAGAGAAAAAAATTCACCAATAACCATCAGAAAGACATAATATGAGGAAAACATATTGAAATATCAGGACTAAATTTTGAAACCCCTAGATCAAAGAGAAATTTTTATTAACAATAATGACAATAGCAACAATCAAAAATAACCAGATATTAGGAACTACAATTTATCGGCAGCTGCAATAGAAGACTGCAGGTCCTGCAGTAAGTATATATTAATAATCAAAAGAACTAGGATTATGACCAAAATTGTTATATCAAGCAAAATTAATATTATGTTGAATGGGGAAAAAAATGAACATTTAACAGTTGGATTTTCACAATTTTGTTGCAAATGCACCTGAATTCAATAGAAAACATGAGCCAATATCAATGACTAATTTTAAGGACTCTGTAAGGAGGAACTGTGTTTTATATGTGGAAATGTATACCATATATCTATAATTGACATTAATAATTGAGCAGTCCAAAAGAAGGTTGAGGTAGAACTGAGTATATGTGACTCTAAAAGTCACATTTATGAAAATGAAATTTTCATAATTTATGAAAAGGCAATAATCATAATTATATTATACAAATGAGATGAGAGAACAAGAACCAACACAGAGGACTTAGATGGTGGAGGAGAGCTGGTAATTCTGAAAACCTATTTGCACTGGGCATAGGTTAAAGAGGGAATTACATATATACATGCATGCATGCATACACATAATATATTTGTCATGTGTGATATGCAAGCTGTTTGTATATGTATAACATGTGATATATATATCTGATACATATATACATATATTTCTTTCTCTGTGTGTGTATGTGTTCGTGTAAATCAACATTAGTAGGATAAGGTATATCGAATAATGGAAAAGGGATAAAGAAGGAGAGAAAGGGTAGGAGAAGATAAAGTAGTGATTCATGGTGGGGAGAGGAGGTTAAGTAATTGCAAGTCAAGTTAACAATTAGAAATAAAATAAAAGAGCTAGCAGGATAGGAAATAAGTGATATACAAATATGATAATAATGATAAGGAGAATTTATTTTTTTTAAAGTAGGGGTAGTACTAATCAATCTTAGACAAAGTTAAACTTAAAAAAAAGATTCAATCAAGAGAGAAACCTACATTGTATGTCAGTAAAATTAAAAAAAAATACTAGTAAAAGCATATTGATATTAAAGCATGAATTTTTATTTCAAGAAGTTTTGAATAATTAAACTTAGGTAAAAGAAGAAGAAAAAAAGATTTCTGAAAAGATAAAAGAAAAAATTTAAAAAAAGAAAGGAATTAAACATTTTTTTCTTGCTGCATTCTTAAACATCACCACATTGTCATTATCAAGCTTTTGTTTTTGTATTATTTTATATTAATTTTGGTCTTTATTTTTAAAGGTTAATAGTTTAACTACATAAAGACAACTAATTCAGCCATTATTTCCATTTACATTATTATGTATGCTATATACATATCTCATATATATGCATATATATGTTAATGAGTGACACCTTTTGTGTTAAATTGTACTAAATTTATTTCTTTTATGTTTTTTTAATGCTTGCCATATTCAACATATCCTGATTGCTTTCTCAAAGTATTTATAATCAATAGGCATGAAGCTTCTTTGTAGTCTCCAAGTCTTTGACATCTTCCATTCCATGTTCTAGTTCATGTTATTCAATATATATCTTGCCACGTTTAACCTTTCCTTTCTTCACCAAGAATAAAAATTTATTTTATTTAATTCACAATATCTTATACTGTTCTTTAAATATTTTCTCTACTTATCCAGACTCCATAGAAGATGTTGACATATAGATTACAGTTATTTGAAAGGTGGCATTTTTGCTAATGCCTACCTTAAGTAGTATAATGCAAATCTCATGAGATGATGTTTCTTGTTGTTTTTTGTGTTCATGATAAAAGCAACATGTATTTTATTTGGTACTCTGAGAAGCAACTCTGAGCCATGCTTTTGTTTTTCAATAACCTGCCTCCCACTTTAGTTTATCACAAGAATTTCAATATTGAAATAATATCTCAAAAATTAAAGTTCACAAAGCATGGCATTCACAACAATCCTCTCAATTATAAATATGGGTATACATATATACACATACTTTTATTTGAAAAGAGAAACACAATCATTTATTGCAAAAATTGTGCTTATCCAAATATGTATATATAAAATTTTTATGCATATGCATATACACACATACAAATAAATATACAGACAATGCATATATATATATTTACACAACTATAAACAAACTTAATACACAAATATACATACACAAAGATAATACTTTCATAGGCATCTACATTTATATATTTAATATTTACATGCAAACAATTTGGAAATTTATTGAAATTATGTTTCATTTTCTGTCCTCTGCCACCATTACTGCAGAAATATTAGGGAATAGAGAGTTAGATTTCATTCTACATTTGTTTGTCTTTATATATTTATATTTAATTACATATATGTTCTACTTAAATATAAATATACTTATATTCTGATTCTCTTTTTCATGGATTGTCATAGCTTAAGCAACAATAACAACAAAACAATATTTTCACAGACAGTCTACTGGTGATATTTTTCTCTGTTGGACTATTCTTCAGAAGGTACTGACAACCTGTTTCTTCAAGCCTTTGAAATAGAGACTCAGACATGGAGGTAACACCATAGTCACAGCCTTAGTATGTAGCAGAGGTGGGACTTGAGCTCAAATCTTTTGATTTCAAGCCCATCATCCTTAGTCATATTGCTAGAAATATTTTGAATTCAATATTACAAAAGAAAAAAATGCTAGTGGTATTAAGTATTGCTCCCTGGGAATGTGAGACTCAAGAATTTCAACAGGCACATGAATTTTCTAGTACTAAAAACTGTCCAGATTTTAAAAATGGTCCTCAAGATACTCTTTATCCTTTTGACTTGTCGGAGAAAAAAGAAGGCAATGGAGAATCTGTTTCTTAGGAAGATATAACCTGTTCTGCTGTGCTGAATAATTAAAGGTTGCTGAATAAAAAGCAGCTCCATATTCTCATAAAACTAATTTCTTGTCCCAGTGTAATGCCGGGATTCTGTCCTTTTAGATTTAGGAGAGTATTAGTTGACTGCCTCCATTTCCTCTCTTTTTTCCTTTTGGACACTTGGACTTAAATACATATAATTATCCCTAGAGAAACTGTAGCCTTTTTAAAATAATAGCTTTTTTTATCATCAAAATACACGCAAAGATAGTTTTCAACATCCACCCTTGCAAAATCTTGTGTTCCAAATTTTCCCTTCCTTGTCCGCACCCCTATTCCCTAGACAGCAAATAGTGCAATATAGATTAAATATGTGCAGAAATTATAGCCTTGATTTAAATATTGTTCCCTTTCAAGAGTATAATTTTCTATCAGGCTGGAGATTTGCAAAACTAACCCTATCAGAGAATGATTATTTTCTTTCTTATTCTATACTGAAACAATTAACTGCCTCTACAGAAGTGAAGATACTATAGGGTAAGATTATATAAGCTGAAAAAATAGCTTTTCCTTAGTCATTAATAATATAAAGGGTATAGTTCTTTTTTTTCCCAAAAAGATACACACATACATATGTGGATACACATATACACAGTGCATACATACTGATATGTATGTGTTTGTGTAAACTCTGCCTACTTAGCATGTTATTTTTTTTTGAACTATAAAATTTAGACCATGGTTTAAAGAAACACAAACATCTAGGTATATAATGTTACTACTTTTGTTCTAAATATCAACTGTCATAAATCACTGCTTAATCTATTTTAATTTTACTTTAAAAAATAGCTTTAAATTTACTTGCTCGTGGTCTTTATACAATAGGAAAAAAAGCAAACAAATAAGCACACAATTTTCTTCCTTGGTCTCTGCATAATTTCCTGAAGATGTGACATTTGGATTATAGAGTAACTATAGTATTCAACTAATCAGTTGAAATTAATTTGAATAGAGGTGTCAATTCTACCTCTTTCTTAGAATTCTTACTTATATCTGGAACTTTTTGCTTGGAGTTTTTTGTTATTGCTTAATCTATCTGTTTTTTATGAAGGGTAGCTGACTTTCTGGTTATATGAGAGAGCCTTAAGTTATTCGGTCTTCTCTTCATTGTCCCATTATCTCTTCTTTTCCAGATGTAAAATAAGAAAGAAATGAAAGATCATACTATGAAATTTTAACATTCTTTATAAAATCTCATCATGGTCTCTTTCCAATAATGAAAAGGTTTCCTTGGCAACTGTGCTTGTGCTTGTGATTCACTAAACTCCCATACTTGTTCATGATGGATACCTAATTTGGGTTGAAAAGAACATAAATTTGGTCTTGCCATTTACAGCCTGTTCCCCGAAAGAGATCTATTATTAATTTTAAAAGATATTCTCACTCCTCACCTTGAACATTTTCAAACATATCTATATGGAATATTTGTTGTTTATAAAAAAAATTGCAGGCTTAAGGTATATGATTAAAACATTGTGGGCACATACAGAATCAGACAGTACTGGATTAAGGCATGCATAGATTTTTTTCCCATAGAAAGGGAACAAAATATTCTTTAGTTTACTACATTTCCTTTGGAAGTATATGCTTGGCAGCTACTATGACCAATAATAGAAAGGAGAGATTCCATGTTTTCCAAAATTTGCATTAGACTGTTTCTATAACAATGAACATTTTTTTATTTGTTGTCTCAATTATTAAAATTGTAAGTTCAATGCAGTTAATAATCACTTTTTGTAAAACCTAAATGTAATTAATATAATTAAACACTATCAAATTTTATTTAGTTCAAATTATAAAATAATATCAGTTTATACTTCCTACAAGTCAAAATTTAATAATGGGATCCATGTGAGTTACCTGAGAGTTTTAACATGAAACCACATTGTCAGGTAATACTTTCATATCATCATATATAAATGTAATATGGTAATATGTAACCATTTTTACCAATAATTGTGTTATATTTTTGAAATCATTTAAGAAAAGAGGCAAAATGGAAGAATATTTCAAATGGAAAAAAAGTTTTTTGAATTTAAAAAAGAAAAGGCTTATTGTGACATGAGAACAAAAATATGATGTAATTGAATGCAATGAATGTGGTCATAGGAACTCCAAGATACAACAAAATGTTGTAATACTTGAATATGGTACAGAGCCTATTAAAATAAGGAGACAAAATAAATTAAAGGGCCAAAGCTATACTACTTTTTGTAGATTACAAACTACTACTTGAAAAAAAAATTGCTAAAACATTGGGAATTAAACATATTTTAGCTATATTGATTGAAAATGGCAATAAAAATTAATTCCTCTTAGCAGAGCAATCATTCAGACAAAAGCTTTAAGTTTATTTATGGCAGTGAAAGAAAATAGAAATGAAGTAGATTATAAAGAAATTTTCATTATAGCAATCAGTTCAATAATTTACTAATTAATTAATTGAATTGAATAATGCTAAAATTATTGGACAGGCAGCCAGTGTAGATGAGAATGTGACAATTATATATTCTTCTATTTTGAAGAAAATAATCAAAGAAGGTGGATACATTAATCAACATTTTTTTTCTACTTTGATCAGAGTTATTCTGGAAAAGGATGCCTTCAGGAACTTATATTTCTAAGAATGAAAAATCCCTAAACTATATTTAAAATGCCTAAAGATCACCTAACATTTTAATTGGGAAATAATGCTGAAATGTATTTAAAATCAGCACCAATCCTTATTTATCTATTTAGAAAGCCCTGTGCTTTGAAAACTAAAACATTAATTACTCCCAGTTCTTTGACAGTCTAATAGCAAGCCATGAGTGACAAATGCTTTCTTTTAAAGATGGCTTTTCAAGTTACGTTAGTCCAACTGTTGAAAAAGATCACAAGTACAACAGTATATTATTTAAAGTATTACTTATTTTAGATAATGTCCCAGATCATCTGTTATATGAGAACGTGAGAATGTGAACATCCAAATTTACCTAAATATGGATGTAGTTCTCTATTACCACACGTATATTTGTGAATATTTAAAGAAAGACTAAACAGTTTAGTATATGACATCAAAATATTTTGAAAAGCAATCATGATTTTTTTTGTCATTTTATCAATGTAGATTTACATTTATGTATAATATTTAGTAATTTTTAAATAAATTTTGCCTTCTATAACTATTCTATTTATAACATATTTAAATCAGTAATACATTTTTCTTATTTTTTGCTGTCCTATAATATTATATATAGATAAAAAGCTTATTCTAAATTTTTCTAAGATATACTATTAGGTTGAAATATACTATATTCAATTGCAACTTTGAATAACCTGAATTATAATACATCCATTAATGATATTCATTTTTCACAATAATTAGGATCTAACTAAACTAGTACCTCTAATACCTAGCACTTAGTAATCACTTAATTAGCTGATTGACACATGATCGAACTATACTATAAGACTCTATAAGCAGTTTTTCTTTGTCTGTATGCTATTAAATACAGTGAAAATAATCTAAATTTAACAGATACTAGATGCTTCTAATTTGTACTTTTTTAAAAATTTTCCCATTACTTCCTTCAAATTTACTCTCCACTGATATAAAATTAAATTAATATGGTATATAAGATATGTTCCTTTAAGGAACAATGAGAAAACTCTCCTTTCTCATATTCTAAATTTATTGTTCATTTACAATCTTTAGGAATTAGAGGATTAGATCTCCTTTTATTTTTCCAAGTCTCTCATAATAAAGGATTTTTAAAAGGAAAGATAAAGATAAAGGAAGTAAAACTTTTATATATGCATTAAAATTTGATACATAAATTTTTTACAATTTTGGGATTCCAAAAGAGTGGTAGTAAAGAGCCTTCTCTCTCTTCTTAGATATGAATGTGTTATTAATAATTTTACAATATTGAGTTTTAATGTGTTTTTCAAAAGGGTTATTCTATTTATCTTTTCAGTCATTGTGTAGCTTTTCTTGCTTCTAACTACTTCTCTTTATATTAATTCATATAGGTTTTTGTGTGTTTTTCTGTATTAATCACATTTGTCATTACTTTCTGTTTCAATTCATATACCACAAGATGTTTTTGTTGTTGTTGTTGTTGCCATTCTTCAAGTAGTGGACACCTTCTTTGTTTCTAAGGCCTTAAAAAGTATAAAACATGCTTTGAAAATACATTACTCTCTCTTTGTCTTTCTTTTTCTCATTATCCTCCTTGGGATTATATGCCTAACAGTGGAATCTCTGCATCACAGAGTATGTGTATTTTAATTTTATATATACATTTCAAATATGTTTTCAAAATAATTACAACAGTGTTTAGCTAGATTCACAATACATTAGCAAACCTGGATTTTCACCACCTGTCCAATATTCATTATTCCTATTCTTTGTTATTCCCTCCCTCTTTTGTTGGATAATGATGAAATCAAAAAGCTCTTTCTATCATTATTGAATTTATATTTCTCTTATTGTTAGTGGCTTAGGACATTTTTAAAATGTTCTAAACTTAGTATGACTGTCTTCAATATGAGTGTCAAGAATATAATTTCACCTTTTTTTGGATAACTCAAAATTATCATTATTAATATCATTGAGTTGATCCAGTTGTATGTAGATAATCAATATTAATTATCTGTGAAACTTAAATGAATATGGGAAGGCAAAGCCATATAATCATAGTTTTAACTGATTTTCAAATTAAATAATTTTTAAAGAGATATAAAATAATGTTTTTCATTTATTAAATTTCAGAAAGAATCGAATTTTGTCAAAGACCTACTGGCAGAATAATTATTATATACCCATGATTTTTAAAAAATATTACCTTAATTTTTCTTTGTATTTAAAGACTTATTCTGCTGCACTGCCAGTCATTTGTCCCTGACCTAGAATCATTTCTGGGACACCTTTGAAAAGTGTGTTATGTTCCAAAATCAAAATTTATCAGTCTTCTAGGATCTTGACTTCATTTTGACAAAAAAAAAAAGCATCAATTGATACAAAGATACTAAGATACTATGTCTAAAATTTTTAGTAAAATAATTTTTGTATTTAGGTAGCCAGCACATATAAACTAATGGGGTAAAAGAGTTTCTATGTTTGTGACAAAATCCTAAAAAAGCATTGGTATCTATTTGATAATGCATTAAGTACTGATTTCATGAAACTATTAAAACTGAAGCAAAAGACCTCTATCAATGATAGAATTCTAGTCACAATTGAAGTTTACTTTGATTGAATAGATCTGGTTCTCAAGAGTATTTGTCTGTTAAATATGAGTATTCCTACTGTTTTAATCAAAATTGATCAAAAATTCACAATAGGCTTATAATTTTGTACTTTTACATGAATAATGACAAGTCCATCCAATGTCTGTTTCCCCTTTTTCTTTTTGAATGGATCTCATTTCCCAAAATTCACCTCCCAGGGACCTTGTTCCACTTTGCTCTTTGAAATCATGTCTCATTAATTCTAAGCCAGATCCCTCCAACACTGTATTGGATGGTTATGGCCATTCTTACTGTTTGGAAGAACAAGAAATCACTGAAAGCATTACAGTAAGGGAGAGGATAACCAGACCTTCCCATACTCTGTTAGTACTCTTGCTAGAACACTAGTGTTTACCGTCTACATTGCTCCCCCATCTGTGCAACTACCAGGCATTGCCATCTGAACTGCAATACCCCACATAGCCCTGGGCTTTGCTGTTTCCTCTGAGAGGGACACTGAGGAACACCAGGTCTATTCATTTACCTTGGATTTAAACACTCCATTACATACTGTTCCCACAGTGAGGATCTGAGCCAGTTGAAAACTTTTTCTATTTGTCTCCCTAGTACTTAGCTTAATGACCGGCATATAACAAGTACTTTATAAATTATTTTTATTAATTTATTTACTAATTCACCTAAGACTAGGAAATGCCAACCAGTATATGATTTTTAGAGAACTACTACTTATTAAATTAAGGATCTTCATAGATGGATTTTAAATGAGAACTATTTTTGTGAGTTACAGGAGTTTAAAATGATACCTGATACTTCTCCCAGCTACTTACATTCCTACATTTGGCAGTAATGCCTTTTTCAAATAAATTATTATGATGAAATTAGCATGCATTTTATTTGTTCCTTGATGGCCATCTCCTTCTCAAAAATCCTCTTGTCTTCCTATTGATATTTCTGCCCTAAAGTCAAATTTCTTATCCAAAAAGTACAGATTGTTGACTTCATCCCTCATTCTACTATTGGAGAAAAACTCAAACCATCAAGTTTTGATTCACTTGATACTCTGTGACTAACTCTTCTCACCAATTTCCTTGCCTGGAAGCTTGTAACCTCTCCCTTACTGCTTCCCATTTCTGGAACCATAACCTTTGGTCAGGTCAGCTCTATCATTGAGTAGCCACATTCACTGTCACAGTAATTTTCTATATTAAAGTATCCTACTATATTAAAGTATCATAAATCCTATATATGTGCTATTTTCCCTCATTAGAATGCAAATCTGTTGAAAATTGGGACAATATTTGCTTTTGTATTTATATCCTCAGCTCTCTCAGCACATCTTATTAAGAAAGTTCTTAGTAAGTTATTTTTAATTTAGTCTTTCACACAAGAGTGGGAAAAAAGAAAGTACTTGCAAGACTTAGGGGTTCAAAAATAAGCTGACGGGTTATACAAACTATAGAATCCTAGATCTGAAGTTAGGAAAACTTGAATTCAAATCTAGCCTCAGAAACTTTTACTAGTTATGTGGTCCTCAGGAAGTCCCTTAATTTTTTTTCAGTTCCTCAACCATTAAATAGAGTTAATAATTAAACTACTTCATAGGGTTTGTGTGAGGAACAATTAAGATAATATGCCTGATATAGAGTAAGTACTATGTAAGTGCCCTCCTTTTTTATTTACAAATGAAATTTATTGAAGGATAGTTTTTATAGCTAGCAAAAGATGAGAGAGATATTTTGGTTCTACAGATCTATATTTAGATTGAAGTGATAACCCCCAAGATATCTTCCAAACTTTTTTTTTTGCTTGAGGCAGTCTTATCTCTGACATGGCTTAGAGATACTTTCTTGCTTTGCAGCAATTGATGGGGATAGGAGGAGAATATTATTTATTACCTCTGCTTCCTAACCTAGGTTATTGAGATCTCTAGATATTCATAACTAGTTTAAGATAATGGAAAGTCTTATCTATGATTCCCAACACTTTGCTACTTTGTGACCCAGATTGATAATTATGTATGATGTTATAATTGTGGAGACAAAAGTCTTGGCTTATTTTAGGAAGGTTAGCCAAATATAAGGTGAAATAAATAAAAGTATATGGAGATATTATGATATTAGGGTATGGGTATTTCTAAGAAATGTTCTCTATTTTTCACTCATAAGATAGAGGGCAATGGAATATTTTTGCAAATCCCTTAGATAAAAGTTTTTATAGTTTTTTTTTGTTTTTTTTTTTTCCCTTGGAATCCTACATATAAAAGATAACATTATTTTTAAAAGGAAGGAATAAAGTATCAGTATAAAAAGACTTTACCTTGCAAAAAAGACCTCAATTATTAATATAGTCATGCATCAATGTGTGTGTATCCATTCTCTAGAATGCAATATTAATTATCAATTACATTTATAATATTTATACTTGTATTTATATTTATAATATAATTTATTTATATTTATAATATTATATACATTTATAATATTTATAATATTTATAATTGATAATAATAATTATCAATTACATTTATAAAGGAAAGTTACAACTTGCAATAATAACACAAACCTATGCTTATATTCCTCATTAGAAGGGTCGTAGCAACCATAAACCATACTGTCACTATCATGGTTCTGATATTTTAATGGATCAAAAGACATTTTATTCTCTAATTTTTGTAGTCAGTGCATGGCAGATACTTACATAGTAAATTTAAGAAAGCATGATTAATGGGGATCTATTTAATCAGAGCCTAGGCATAAGTTTCCTACTCAGTGGGGAAACTAGGCTATCCCCAATAGTCTGTAGTATTACAGTAAAGTTTAAATAAATAAAGATGTCACTGGAGTGAGTATAGGCTCCTGATGCTTTGCTGCTTTTACATTTATCATTCAGTATTTTTAGTATTTTAGTATTTCCCTGACTATTTCCTGGAATGGCTGCTCTTTGGCTAAGCTGACTAGGAATTTCATTGTTATTTTCTGCTTTATCATCCCTTCCACAGTTGTAAATCTCAGGGCAGGCTAGGGTTACTTAGAATTCCCTCTAATTACTGTTCTTTCTTCTCAGTCTTGATCCTGTATACTCTTGAATTTCCATACTGATTTAGGTTTTTGTCATTATTGCTTTCAGTCAGGTCATCTAATCTTTGATTATTCATTTCATCTGGCTTGAACATTACAAGTAGCATTCATATATAGCAGAAGAATCTCAAATTATTAGAGAACACATAATATATAAGAAATGCAGGTAAATAAAGTCATATAACAAATGAAAGTGATGGTCTGGAATGAAATGAATTTTGCTTCTGTAATTTCAAAAAAAATACATTCGCAAAGATGATTTCAGCTAAGTGTTGAAATAAATGAGTAAACTTAAGTACTATTAAGTCATAATAGACAATGGATTATATGAATATGCAACATATGGCATAAATGTAGTTAAATGAAATGAATTACAAGAAGGCACACTGAGTAACACAACTGTAGGAGACATCATATATTTCTCAGAGTTAGTCAAATATGACAGTGAAATTTTGTTTCATTTTTTAAAGAAATCATAATGTTGAATACACTTTTAGAAAAAGTTGTGCTTGAAAGACTTATGGAGTCTTCTTGACAAGAATATTATAGAACATCATATTTACTAGCATTAAACTAATCTTTGGAAAATTTAATGCATTAGAAAACAATCAATCAAGTTAATATAGCATAAATCAATAAAAATAATAATTCAAGGTACATAAATAAAAGGCATACCTAAATATAGAATATTATTTATAATTTATATTAACTATTGTATTTTTAACCCATATTGTTAAATTATTGCACCCTGGGGGCAAGCTGTTTTAATACTCTAAGCCTGTTGTCTCTTCATTTGTAAAACGAACAGATTATCTCAGATGGTATCTAAATTTCCTCCATGTTTTAAATTTATGATCCTTAATATGGTCCCTTCAGATTTTCTCAAAAAAACAATTAGTGTTATTTATGTCAAGTGAATTAGTCTATTAACAAGTAGATGTAGTGTGCAAGATCATAGGGATACAAAGAAACATAAAAACAAATAGTTCTTGAAATCAAAGAGATTTTCTGCTAGTAGAGACAATATATAAATATGATAAAGATACATGCACTTAAAACACACAAACACAAAACAAGGTAGGCTACTTGAGGGGGAAAGACATTATTTAAGCTGGTGGAGGGGAGGGAATATTTAAAAAAATGTAAAAGTCTCAGTCAGAATGTGGCATTTGAATTGAGTCTTAAGTGCAGATAAAGAAAGAATTTATTCCAATCGTTAAACAGTCGATGGAAAGTCATAGAGAGGGCGCATTTATAGAATATTAGAAATACCACTTTGATTAGACCAAAGAGTATGTGGAGGGGAATGATATGCAATAAGGTAGAAAATATAAGATAGATCCAAGAAATATTGGAGGATTGTAATTTGTAAAAAGCTTTAAATGTAGAACAAAGAACTTTTTCTTTGATCTTAAAGGTAAAACAAATATGGTCAAACTTAAGAAAATCACTTTGCCAGCTGTGTGGAACATGGATTTGGGAAACAGGAGATTCTTGAAGCAGGGAGACCAATTAGGATGCTATCATAATATTCTTGACAGAGATAATGGTGGCTATGAAAATGAAGTAAAGAAGTATCATTCAAGAAATAATATGCAAATAGTAAGACAAGATTTTGCTATTTATTGGAAATGTAGGATGTAAACAAGGAGTCAAGAAACTAAAGAATCAAATCTTAGTAACTAAAAAGATTTAAGTTCCCTGAAATGAAATACAAAAAATTTAGAAGACAATATGTTTAGGGAAAAATAATAAGTTCTGGCTTGGACATAATAAGATTGAATTATCTATGATAAACCTAGCTTAACAATATCCAGCAAGCAGTTGATGATGCTTATTTTAAGCTCAGAAGAGAGCCTAAAAGTGAATATAGATATCTGGTGTTGGGATGGGAATTATTTGTATAAAGGTTAAAATTAAACCCACTGAGAATTGATAAAGGTGTTTAAAAAATTGTTATTGAGTCTGTTTGTCTAAGTAAGTTTAATGTTTTATTTGGTTTTCCTATTAAAAATGTAGAATTATAAATAAGCTAAATTTATTTCATACTAAACAATTCAGAACTCAAATTGAGTCAGACATAAGATCAATGCAGCAGCTTCTGCCAATTTTCCCCCTACAACCTTTAACTCTCACCACAGGGTTGAGTCTCTTATCAAGTATTGGTCAAAGATCTACATTAAATATCGCATAAATAGTTTTATTTTTCATTCTGAAGCTATAGTTGTCTTGCATTACACTCAAAACATATCAAAGATGGTGACACAGAGAAGTAGACAGACAGAAAGATAGACAGATGATGTGGAGGTGATATTGAAGCAAAGGAAGTAAATGAATGAATGAGAGATGTGCATTACTCATTTACTTTACATGCATATTTCTCTTATTTGCTAATTCCATGACTTTGATAATTCTATTTTTTTTCTCTTGCAATGTTCTCTTCTTTTCTCTGCTTTCTATTTCCTGTTAAATTTTTACTCTTTTTTTTTTTTAACATGGACCAAACAAACCTATTCTAGGAAGCCTTTTTCTGAATATTCCCCTTCCTATTTCTCCAATCCACTTCATAAGTTGATAATGAATATTCTATTTCCTACCTTCAACTCATGCAGGATCTTATATCTCAAATGATGTCTTAAATACTATTCTGTATTGTCATTATTTTGGGTGGTAGATTTTAAATTCCAGGAATATGTCCTTTGTAAATTTTTTGTTTATGTTAGCATAATGCTCTGGACAATTTAAGGGGAAAAATGTTTGTTTAATTGAATTGATTTCCTGAGACAAATGAAATTCTTTGTTTTTAAAAAAATTGTCATTTTATATTGTCCACATTTTATTTTCTCTATTTTTATACAATTATGGATCATCAAATCTTGACTATAATAGTATCACATGCTACTTCACAGAGATTCTGTCCCCCTCCACCCCTTCTTTTGTTTTAAAAGTATTTGGAATAAATATCTTTATGAAACCATGTTTTAAGTGAGAAAAATTTGGCCTATCATCTTGTTAGAATGAGATGATCCAATCTCTCAATATCTAGGAATTTTAGATTTTTATTTTATTATTGAAAATATTATAATTAGTGAAATTATAATTATGTGGCATTATGGATTAAGAGCTAATTTCAAAATCAGAAAGACAAATTCAAGTGCCATTTTTTACACGTTATGTCTGTGATGCTTGGCATATCATTTGCCCTCTCAGTGCCACAGGTGAATTCTCTGTGATTTTTAAAGAACAAATGCCAATTTGATTGAGTTTCCTCACCAGGAAGGAGTTCCCTAATCTAATGAAATCTCATATTGTATTCTTGAGCTTTCCTATCTAACAAAAAAAAAAAAAAGAAAGAAAAAGAAAGTATTACTTGTAGCTGTGTCTTATATATAATCCCCAAGCAATTGTTTTTTTTTAGATTAGGGCAATTGAGAGACTGATAGAATTTCAGAATTAGAATGACCTTAAGGTCATTGAATCCATTCTGTACCTGAACAGGAACCCCTAGAAAAACATCACTGGCAATTTATAATCTGACTTCTAATCATTCAAGCTTTCACATTCCAGGGATGGAAAACCTATTACTTATACAAATAGCTTATTCTACTTTTGATGCCTCTAATTGTTAGAAATTTTCCTTACATAAAACCAAGATGTGTTGTTTAATAAATAAATCTTGTTGTAATTTAGGCATTATAACATTCTTTCTATCATATTGATGTTTCTTTACTAAAATTATCTCATTCTCTTGGCAGCTAGTTAGAAAATAACTGTGATAAGTGACCAAATGTCATCATATTTTAAAAATTATTGTTTTTAAAGTATTCAATCATAATGCTGACAGATGTTTCATTTTCTTTATTAGTTGATGAGAAATGCACATCTACATTAGTATATAGAAAGAGTTTAGAATTTGAATTTCAGTATAACTAAATTTTATTATTCATTGCTTTTAATAATTACTTTTAATATAATTGAAAGAAATTGCAAATGCTGAAGAAAATAAAAATAGATTGTTCTTGGACAGAGTTCCCTTCTGCTTTTCATTCTGAATATCATGGTGGCTCTCTTTTAATTTTTGAAGTTTAATAAGTTTGACAATTATGCATAAATGTTCTTCAGTTGTTTGAATTATATAACTGAACTAATTCTAGGTAGTTCATAGATTTTTCATGAGCAGTGGCATTATACCTAACAGGGGCATATTCTAAAAGGAAAAACTTTTGAAAAACATGTATCTGCTTCTTACTATTTATTATGACTCTCTTGAGATAACATGTATGTATAGAAAGAGATTGTAACATATCTCACATAGGTATAAGTGATATATATTTATTTTTTAAAATATTCTGTTTCATAACATTGTCAACTAAACTTTAATTTCTTGAATTCACAGGTACCTCTGTTCTACAGGTGACAGCTACAGATGCAGATGACCCAACCTATGGAAATAGTGCTCGAGTGGTATACAGCATTCTTCAAGGACAGCCATACTTCTCTGTAGATCCCAAAACAGGTTGGTCCTCTGTCTTCATTATATCCTTTGATCTGGATTAGAAAGAATGCATTTCTGTTCTTTGAAATCTTCTCTTCTATTAAGCTTAATAAGCTGAGCATCTTGTTTTTAGACATCCATTAAAAATAATGTTTCATCCTACCATGATATTGATTACTTAAGACACTCAACCCTATAGTAAATTTTATTTTCAGCACTAATATGTTTATTCCTAGATAAATTTATTTATCTATCCTAAAGCCAGAGAAAATCAAAATGCCACAAAATATTAGTGGTATAATTTTAAATGTGTTGTCTATGTTACAAAATTAATTTTAACTAAGTTGAACAGAAATTTTCTGTATTTAATATCAGGTTATTGCTACCAAAAAAGATGGAGAATTTGTTAGATGCATCATTGATAATAAGGTTTCAGTTACGGGAAAAGTCAAATTTTCATATGTGTGTATACATGTATTTATGTGTATAATCTGAATATATGTATACACACATACATATTTGTATACAATATAGCTATGTCAATGTTTATACAGAAGTTCAAATCACTTAAGTGAGAACTTAGTTATAATCAATAATTTAATTTCTCCAATAAAATAAATTTTACACATATTATATTTCATGATAAAAAAATTGACTTTACTGATTAAATAAGGGAGGGGGGAATCACATTAAGTAAGAGATTAGGCTAGTAAATCGAAAGCAGGAAGCTATCCATAAATTCATTACAGAAGATAGGATTCTATAACTTCTTTCCCATTTTGCCCCAATCAATAAATAAATTTTACAAATAATGCTTCCTTACATTTGCATATAAAATTGTAGAAATTTGTGACTAAGCAGGACCTTCGAAGTCAACTAGTCTAATCCTCTTATTTAAAAATTATTAAACTAAGGTTCAATGAGGAGTAATCTATTCCCAATATCAAATATGTTGTTGTAATAGAGACAGGATGAAAAGCCACAGCTCATAATTACCAGTCCAATTGTTTTGTTTTTTTCTTCTAGATAGCATCAGAGCAACTTTGTGAAATAGGCAAAAAAAAAAAAGATATTACCATTACACTTTTGTGAAAATAAATTTAAGGAGATTATAACTTTTTAAGGTTATACGACCAGTAATTACAATGTGGTATATATTCTAGGAATTCTATTTAAAGACTGCAAACTGGGTATGAAGAACAACTCAATTTAGCTTTATAAGCAAAAATAAAAATAAATAAATTAAATGTAGTAAAAATTCTTTTTTTCACCTGAATGTCCTTTAAAAAATCATATGAAAAATAGTTTCTAATCAACAACAATCAAAAAATAAAATGAGATTAAAAAAGCAAGGAACTTTTGTTTTCCTTTTTGCAAGGACCATGTCTTATAAGCTGTTGTTGATTAAAGCATCTGGAACATTTCCTTATATAATTCATGCTTCATATATGCATGCAATTATTGTTGCAATCAAGGAAATTTCAAAGAGGAAAATGCTTCTTAAAAATTGTATGAAGCAAAGTGTAGGTTCTGATCTAACTTTTAGATTTTGTAGTAGCTTTTAAAAATAAATAACTAGTAATGATAAACATATTTTTTTAAATTTTATTTTATTTGCATAACATATGTGTGGGTAATTCTTCAACAATAACCCTTACATAGCTTTCCGTTACAAATTTTCCCCCCAACTTCCCCACCCCTTCCCTAGATGGCAGGATATCCACTACATGTTAATTATGTTAAAATATTGGCAAATCGAATATATGTATACATATTTCCAAACTTATCATTTTTGTGCAAGAAAAATCTTATCTACACAAACAATATATCAGATAAAGGAAACACAATGTAAGCAAACATCAATCAAGGAGTATGAGAATGTTATGTTGTGGTCCACATTTCGCATCCCTCTCTCTGGGTGTATATGGCTTTCTTCAGTGAACAATTGGAGGTGGTTTGAAACATATCATTGTTGAAGAGAGCCATGTCCATCAGAATTGATTGTCATATAGTACTGTTGTTGCCATGTATAATGATCTCCTGGTTCTGCTCATTTCACTCAGCATCAGTTCATGTAAGTCTCTCCAGGCCTCTCTGAAATCATCTTGCTGGTCATTTCTTACAGAACAATAATATTCCATAATGTTCATATACCATAATTTATTCAGCCATTCTCCAATTGAAGGGCATCTATTCAATTTCCAGTTTCTAGCCACTACAAAAAGGGCTGCCACAAACATTCTTGCACATGTGGGGCCTTTTCCTTTCTTTATGATTTCTTTGGGATATAAGCCCAATAGAAATGCTGCTGGGTCAAAGGGTATGCACAGTTTGATAACTTTTTGAGCATAGCTCCAAATTGTTCTACAGAATGGCTGTATCCGTTCACAGCTTCACCAACAATGCATCAGTGTCCCAGCCCTCCCACAACCCCTCCAACATTCATCATTAACTTTTCCTGTCATTATAGCCAATCAGACAGGTGTGAAGTGGTACCTCAGGGTTGTCTTGATTTGCATTTCTCTGATCAACAGTGATTTGGAGCACCTTTTCATATGACTATAAATAGTTTTAATTTCATCCTCTGAAAATTGTCTGTTCATATCCTTTGACCATTTATTGATTGGAGAATGGCTTGAATTTTTATAAATATGAGACAGTTCTCTATATATTTTTGAGATGAGACCTTTATCAGAACCCTTGAATGTAAAGATGATTTCCCAATTTATTACTTCCCTCCTAATCTTGTCTGCATTGATTTTGTTTGTACAAAAACTTTTTAACTTAATATAGTCAAAGTTATCTATCTGGTTTTCAATTAAGAGTTCCAGTTCTTCTTTGGACATAAATTTATTCCATCTCCAAAGGTCTGAGAGGTGAACTATATTACATTCCTCTAATTTACTTATAGTATCACTCTTTATATCCAGATCATGAACACATTTAGATCTTATCTTGGTATGTGGTGTTAGATGTGGGTCAAGCCCTAATTTCTTCCACACTAGTTTCCAGTTTTCCCAGCAGTTTTTGTCAAATAGTGAATACTTATCCCAAAAGCTGGGGTCTTTGGGTTTATCAAAAACCAAATTGCTATAGTTATTGCCTAGTTTGTCTTGTGATTCTATCCTATTCCACTGATCGACTACTCTATTTCTTAGCCAGTACCAAATGGTTTTGATGACCACTGCTTTATAATATAGTTTTAGATTTGGTACAGCAAGTCCACCATCGTCAGCCTTTTTTTTCATTAATCCCCTTGAAATTCTTGACCTTTTGTTTTTCCAAATGAACTTTGCTACTATTTTTTCTAGATCTGTAAGATAATTTCTTGGGAGTTTGATTGGTATGGCACTAAATAAGTAAATTAGTTTGGGTAGTATTGTCATTTTTATTATATTCGCTCGTCCTACCCATGAGCATTTTAAGTTTTTCCAATTGACTAGGTCTGATTTGATTTGTGTGGAAAGTGTTTTGTAATTTAGTTCATATAGTTCCTGACTATCCCTTGGCAGATAAAT
This sequence comes from Myrmecobius fasciatus, assembly GCA_023553655.1. Taxonomy (NCBI): domain Eukaryota; kingdom Metazoa; phylum Chordata; class Mammalia; order Dasyuromorphia; family Myrmecobiidae; genus Myrmecobius; species Myrmecobius fasciatus. The sequence goes on from JAJPUD010014109.1 coordinate 39,261, forward strand.
TCCCAAATATTTTATACTATCAACAGGTATTTTGAATGGAATTTTTTTTGTATCTCTTGCTGCTGAACTTTATTGGTAATATATAAAAATGCTGATGATTTATGTGGATTTATTTTGTATCCTGCCACTTTGCTAAAGTTGTGAATTGTTTCTAGTAGTTTTTTAGTTGAGTCTCTAGGGTTCCCTAAGTATACCATCATGTCATCTGCAAAGAGTGATAATTTGGTTTCTTCACTACCTACTCTGATTCCTTTTATCTCTTTTTCTTCTCTTATTGCTGAAGCTAACATTTCTAATACAATATTAAATAGTAATGGTGACAGTGGGCAGCCTTGTTTCACTCCTGATCTTATTGGGAATGGTTCTAGTTTGACTCCATTACATATGATGCTTGCTGAAAGTTTTAAGTAGATACTACTAATCATTTTAAGGAAAAGCCCATTTATTCCTATATTCTCCAGTGTTTTTAATAGGAATGGGTGTTGGATTTTATCAAAGGCTTTTTCTGCATCTATGGAGATAATCCTATGGTTTTTATTAATTTGGTTATTAATATAATTGATTATGCTAATAGTTTTCCTCATATTGAACCAGCCCTGCATTCCTGGTATAAATCCTACTTGGTCATGATATATTATCCTGGGGATGACTTTCTGTAATCTTGTTGCTAAAATCTTATTTAAAATTTTTGCATCAATATTCATTAGGGAAATGGATCTATAGTTTTCTTTCTCAGTTTTCTCCCTACCTGGTTTAGCTATCAGCACCATATCTGTGTCATAGAAGGAATTTGGTAGTACACCTTCTTTCCCTATTTTTTCGAATAGTTTATATAGTATTGGGATTAATTGTTCTTTGAATGTTTGGTAAAATTCACATGTAAATCCATCTGGTCCTGGAGATTTTTTCTTAGGGAGTTGATTAATAGCTTGTTCTATTTCTTTTTCCGAAATAGGGCTATTTAAATAATGTATTTCCTCTTCTGTTAATCTGGGCAATCTATATTTTTGTAGATATTCCTCCATTTCATTTACATTATCAAATTTAATGGCATAAAGTTGGGCAAAGAAACTCCTAATTATTACTCTAATTTCCTCTTCATTGGAGGAAAGTTCTCCCTTATCATTTTTGAGACTAATAATTTGATTTTCCTCTTTCCTTTTTCTAATCAAATTAACTAAAGGCTTATCTATTTTGTTGGTTTTTTCATAAAACCAACTCTTACTTTTATTTATTAATTCAATAGTTTTCTTATTTTCAATTTTATTGATCTCCCCTTTAATTTTCAGAATTTCCAATTTGGTATTTAATTGAGGGTTTTTAATTTGGTCTTTTTCTAGCTTTTTTAATTGTAAGCCCAGTTCATTAATCTTCTCCTTCTCTATTTTACGCAAGTAAGCATCTAGAGATATAAAATTACCCCTTATAACCGCTTTAGCCGAGTCCCACAAATTTTGGTATGTTGTCTCATTGTTGTCATTCTCCTGGATGAAATTTTCGATTGTGTCTGTAATTTGCTCTTTCACCCATTCGTTCTTCAGGATTAGATTATTTAATTTCCAAATAACTTGTGGTCTATTTTCTCCTGGCCTTATATTACATGTGAGTTTTATTGCATCATGATCTGAGAAGGATGCATTTACTATTTCTGCTTTTCTGCATTTGATTTTGAGGTTTTTATGCCCTAACACATGATCAATTTTTGTATAAGTTCCATGAACCCCTGAGAAAAAAGTATACTCCCTTCTATCACCATTCAATTTCCTCCAGAGATCTATCATACCTAACTTTTCTAGCCTTTTGTTAACCTCCCTAACTTCTTTCTTATTTATTTTGGAATTTGATTTATCTAATTCTGAGAGAGCAAGGTTGAGATCTCCCACTAGTATAGTATTACTGTCTATTTCTCCTTGCATCTCTCTTAACTTCTCCTGTAGTAATTTGGATGCTATACCACTTGGTGCATATATGTTAAGTATTGATACTGCTTCATTGTCTATGGAACCCTTTAGTAAAATGTAATTTCCTTCCTTATCTCTTTTAATTAGATCTATTTTTGTTTTTACTTGATCCGAGATAAGGATTGCTACCCCTGCCTTTCTTTGTTCACCTGAAGCATAGAAGATTCTGCTCCAGCCCTTTACCTTCACTCTGTATGTATCTCTATGTTTTAGATGTGTTTCTTGTAAACAACATATTGTAGGATTCTGGCTTTTAATCCAGTCTGCTACCCGCTTCCGTTTTATGGGAGAGTTCATCCCATTCACATTCACAGTTAAAATAACTATATCTGTATTCCCTGCCATCTTATTTACCCAGAGTTATGATTATCTCTTCCCTTTCCCCTCTCTCCCTTCCCCCTCCCCAGTACTTTGCTCTTGATGACCACCTCCCACCAATAATCCTCCTCCCTTTATACTCCCTCCC
>JAJPUD010014110.1:0-10333 GCA_023553655.1 Myrmecobius fasciatus
CGATAGTATAAAATATTTGGAAATCTATCTGCCAGGGAAAAGTCAGGAAATATATGAGCAAAACTACAAAATACTTTCTGTACAAATAAAGGCATATCTAAACAATTGGAAAAATATCAAGTGCTCTTGAATAGGTGGAAAAAAATATAATAAAGATGACAATACTACCTAAACTAATCTATTTATTTAGTGCTATACCAATCAAAACTCCCACGAAACTATTTTACTGATTTAGAAAAAAATAACAAAATTCATCTGGAAGAACAACAGATCAAGAATTTCAAGGGAATTCATGATAAAAAAAGCAAATGAAGGTGGCCTACCTTTGCCATATCTAAAATTATATTATAAACCAGCAGTCATCAAAACCAGATGGTACTGGCTAAGAAATAGAATAGATCAGTAGAACAGATTAGGTTCACAGGATAAAATAGTCAATGACTATAGTAATCTTGTGTCTGACAAACCCAAAGATCCCAGCTTTGGGGATAAGAACTTACTATTTGATAAAAACTACTGGGAAAATTGGAAACTAGTATGGCAGAAATTGTTCACTGGCCCATATCTAACACCATATGCCAAGATAATATCGGAATGGGTTCATGATCTGGACATGAAGAATGATATTACAAATGAATTAGCAGAACATAGAATAGTTTACCTCTCAGATCTGTGGAGGAGTAAGGAATTTCTGACCAAAGAAGAACTAGAGATTGATATTGATCACAAAGTAGATAATTTCGATTATATCAAGTTAAAAAGGTTTTGTACAAACAAAACTAATGGAGACAAGATTAGAAGGGAAAAAATAAACCAGGAAAACATTTTTACATTAAAAGTTTCTGACAAAGGCCTCATTTCTAAATATAGTGAATTGACTCAAATTTATAAGAATTCAAGCCATTCTCCAATTAATAAATGGTCAAAAGACAATTTTCCGATGAAGAAAATGAAATTATTTCTAGTCATATGAAAAGGTGCTCCAAATCACTATTGATCAAAGAAATACAAATTAAGACAACTCGGAGATACCACTACACACCTCTAAAATTGGCTAAGATAACAAAAAAAGACAATATTTATCCTAACGTTAAAACTGAGATTGAGTAAGGGAAAGGCAAAGGAAGAAATTATGCTCAAAGAACTATCTCAAAATGATACTAATAGTTCTAGTTGTAGTGGTGGTAGTAGTAATAGGATGAGGAGGAGAAGAAGGAAGAGTTGCTGTTGTCATAATCATAGTAATAGCCAGTATTTATTCATTGTTTATTATGTGTCAGGTATTATATGCTTTATTTTTATACTAAATACTTTATAATTAAGCTTTCATTTCTTCCTCACAACAATCTTAGCAGAAAGAATTATTCTGCTATTTTTCCCATTTTAGAGTTCAGGAAAGTGAAGCAAATAGGAATGAAGTCATTTCCTTAGACTCACTCATCTAGTAAGCCTGAGACTGGAATTGAAATCAGGTCTTATTTACTTTTGCAGTAGATACTACCGTATCCATTGCAAAATGTAATTTCCTCTTGTCAAGAGGAACGAAAAACATGTTTACAAAGAGGTGAAAATTTAATGATACAATACAAAATTTACAAGAACAAAAAGCAAAACCTCAGCAAAATTTTTTATGAAAAACTGAGGAGAAATAGTTCACTTCTCAGAGAAAAGTGTTGAGAAAGAGTTCATGAAGTAAGAGAGTACATGACTAAAGCCTTAAAAGAATAGTATGATCATCACTTGAATAGTAAAGCACAAAGGAGAGATCAATACAAAAGAAGTAAACCTGTATCAGAGAAATATATAGGAAAAGAAAAGATTTCCAACAGAATATTGCCTAGACAGCATCATCAAAAGTTTATACTATATTTAGCGTCAAGAAAATACAGAATCTTGTTAGGAAAAAGAGTGGCATATTAAGGAATGATATTTATTAGACACCATGAAAACTATTAGAAAATGTTGGCATTAGTTAAACTCTAATTATAATAAATTAACGAGAATGAAAATATCCATAAATGGAGTTATATTATAAAATGCAATACTCATTTTAATATAAAAAGCATCATTATTATCACAACATTTTCTCAATAAAATAATTATCCTCTCCACATAAAACAAAAAACAAACAAACAAACAAAAAGACCAATTTTATTTTTAAGGGGGAAACAAAAAATTATCTTGTAATATCAGAGACAAAGCAAGAGCTATTACTATATCCATTATTATTAGATGTACTTATGGAAATGTTCATGACAGTGTTTTTTAAAAAGGACAAATACAATTAATAAACCTCTTTTATTGAGGTGTTAATTCTCTTTTCATAATTTTCTTCATCACTATAATTTGTTTTTCTATTTTTTCCTATACTACTCAACTATTTCTTTAGCTCTTCTAGGAATTCTTGCTCAGCTTGTGTTCAACTTAGATTTTATTTATTGAGTCTTTGATTATAATTGTTTTTATATTGCTGTCTTCTGCTGAGTTTGTTTCTTGATATTCCTTGTGAAAATAGTAAGATTGTGTGGTCAAGTTATGTTTTGTTGTTATTTGCTCATTTCTCCAACCTAATTTTTGATTTTCAACTTTGTGTTAAACTTAGGATCACCTAGGGTGGGAAGTTACTCAAATTTCAAAGCTAATTCTAGGATTCTTTAAATTTTTGGTGCATTCAAAGTGTTGTTTCAGGGCAAAGCTCTTGGATCTGTGCTGTTGCCTTTACCAAGGAAGAAAGACTTCCTGCTACTCTGCAAACATAGATGTTTACCCCTGCACTGGAACTACAACCCATAACTATGTTTGGGTAAGCAAGTTGCTAAACATCATCTGGTCCTGTGCCCAGTGCCATATCCAGTTCCCTTGTAATCTCTTTTTGATCAGTATTTTGATCTCCTCATCTCTCATTTAAGAGAATCTGTAGTTGTTATTCTTGAAGCCATCTTCAAGGCTCACTACTAGTGTATCTGCAACTTAAGTTCTGGGTTGGCTTTCAGCAGAATTTCATAGAAATCTCTTTCTAATTTTTAAGGTGTCTTGGGCTGGAAAAATATCTAACTTTGATTGTTTACTACCAATGTTTCTTCAGATTTCAATTTGATGTGGGAATATTGGGATAGTTGGCCTGGATTACAGCCTCCACTCTGCATTATTGGCTCCACCCGCTGTCCTTAATTTTGAACAGGTGCTATGGCAGAGAGGAACATTATTTTGTTTGTTTTATTTTAGTATTCAGAAAAAAATGCATTTGGTTCTGGTTCAAAAGTGCAAGAATTTATCCTGTCTCTCGATAGACCTAATTTAAAAACTTAAAGTTCTGATTTATTGATCCTTTGATTAATTGCTCCCTAAACAAACTACATTCAGGGTTTTTCTGAACTAACCATGCAGGCTAAAATGAATCAAAGTACTATTTTGTTTTCTGGGACTAGGCTAAACTGGCAGGCCACATGATATCATTCATCCTTCAGTTTTCTCTTAACTATTCCCCTCTACCCACCAATCATTCCACAGGACATTAATCAAAATATTAATAACTGCCTACTTGAGGAGAAAAGGTATGACTGTTACTGGCAATGCCCACATTCTAAAGGTGTAGAGGACAGCTAATCATGGAATAACATAATAGGAAGGAAACCTAGGAACCATGTAATCCAAGCCTCATTTTTTTTTTTTTTTACAAATAAAGAAACAAAGATCCAGCAGGTTACATGATTTGGCTAGGATCACAAAGGCAGCAAGTGTTTGTGAAGGATTTGAATCCAGTACTTGAATTCTAAGTCCCATGTCCAATTGCAACGTTACCTTTCAAGATTCTCTATAAATTTTCTCTCCTCTTCAGTAAAATTTCATATGTTTATGAAATTCTAATAGTTTTTAAATGCTAATGATTATCATTATTATTATGGAATTTAGTTCACTTTATTACCTTTGCTTCAAGGAAATACATATGGGCACCTAAAATCACATGTTAATGCTTCTATCTTTTTCTCTATATTATCTATAATAGATTATTGGAGACTCTATTATTCCATTAGATTTTAAGTTGTTTGAAGGAGGGTACTGCTCTATTTTTTTGCTTCTTTTTGTATCCCCATTATTTAGTACAGTGTCTCAAACTCAAAAAGACACAATAATTATCTGTGATTGTTTATTTTTGCTGTCATATTAATTTAATTTTATGATATATGATTTATCCATAATGAATCATAATTATGCATTTGTCATTGCATTTTCAAATTGAAGCCCTCTTGATCAGTGTCCAAAGTCAGTAATCAAAGAGATTTTTTGCTACACCTTTTTTGATTTGTTCTCTCATCCTAACTCTCCTGCTCAAGACCCAGTAATTCCTGAACCTAATGCACTTGATCAGATCCCATATTCTTCTTTGAAACTATCATCTTGTTCACTCTCTAGAATTATCTTTGAAAGACTTTATTTTCAATGAACACTGAGAAAAGTATCAGTTTATAGAATACTGGGTCTGGAGTCAGAAAGACCTACATTCAAATCCAACCTCAGAAACTTACTATGTGACAATAGGCCATTACACTTAACCTGTCTCTGCTTCAGGTTCCCCAAATATAAATTGGAGTAATTATCACCCATTCCCCAGGATACTTTTGAGTATCAATAATATATTTATAAAATGTTTAACCCATGGTAGCAAATTAATAATTTTTTTTTTCTTTTTCCTTCATTGACTGTATTAATCCTTTTAGAATTCCTACATAATTTCTAGTTTTACAATTTATTAACATCCTCATCACCAGAAGCATTTCATATTTATCTATTCTGACAAGTTATGAGAACATATGTACTGTTTTATAAATAGTAAAGCAAATGGATAGCATGCTTTCTTATTGTTCAGGGTAGACATATGCATGGATACTTTCTATATTCTTAAAAGGATTGAGATAGAAGATTGTAAGTGGTTTTCCATTCCCTAAGAATGAGAATTCAACAAGACTGATATAAAAAATTGGGAAATTTGTTTTAATGTTATGGAAATAAACATCTTAAAATTGCATACACTTCAGAGTCTGTCTTAGAAAGCTATCAGTATATGTAAAATAACTATGCCATCACTGGCAATTTTTAGTTCAGTTTTTTGGAAAAAAAAATCCAAAGTTAAAACAAATCTAGAAATTGAAACAATATTCCAAGTGTTCTGAGTAAAAAAAAAATATCTGTCTAGAAAAATTTCTAAAAATTGATTTGAATGGACAAAGGCTCAAGTTGGATTGATTTCTGTTTTAGTCATAAAATAATGTTTTATAAAATTAATTTGGACAATGAAATTATATGGATAATGGAGAGTGTTGCCTATTCCATGTTTTGATCTCCTGATAAATTATACATCCAAATGAGCACTTAACAGTCACATTTCCCACATTTTTAAAGGATGATGTCCATTTAACAACACAACATCAAAATTCATAATTATAAATAGTAAGAGAAGTTTCATTCAAATTACTGATGAGTCCAAATGTTTGGTTCTATATAATTACTTTAAAATTATTTCTGTAAAACACATGTTTGAGCTGAGTGAGTTATTTGTGTTTTCAAAATAAAATCAATGAGAAAGGAAAAGTGAAAAAAAAGGAGAGGTAGAGACATAGTAAGAAAAAGAGATAGAGAGATGGAGAGAGAAAGAGAGAGAGAGCAAATAGTAAATTTTAAATGCACATTTGATGTTCCTTAGAAGGGAATGAGAAGAGGTGTCATTTTGAAACTTAAAAATACTTTTATCAAATTTAATGTAATATATTTTATATTGTTAAAGATAATATACAAATTGTGCATAATATACAAAAAAAGCAGTAAGATTTTATATTGGAGAAAATATTTTTTGATAATCATAATCTACTTCTTTACAATACCATTTCATTTCTATTATCAGAGTTCATTAATTTTCTTGTTCTTGCATCCTATGTTTATCTGCATGTAATTTTTAAATTAACCATAATATCATTTTTGACATTGAGCTTCCTAAAAATGACTTGTTTGGAATCCAATGTGAATAGCTCTATAGGAATCTTAACTTTCCTTGTTTAGCAATCAATGGCATGGCCCTACTAATATGTCTGACATGATATTTTGTAAATGCTGATTTAGCTTCTTCAAGAGGTCATAAATTATATTTATGGACACAGATACCTTTCATCTCAATTATTGAGATACTTAATCTAAGAGATTAGATTATCATTAAAGCAGAAAACAATTAGCTTTAGCAGAATATGAGTTTCTAAGATAATCCTGTCTTACAAACATATCAAGTAATTCAACTGATAGATGTTTGTTTTAAATTCCATGACAACCTTTCTGTTAGTGCACACACACACACACACACACACACACACACACAGCAAAAACAAAAACAAAAAAACTCCACAAAAATACATGTTCATGTGGGTGTGTGTTTGTTTTTACATAATTTGTAGAAGCAGCAAAGTGGAAGAAACACCTTCTCTCCATGCAAAATATTGATTCTTTTTTTCCTTGTAGGGAAAAAACGAATACCTAGGAGTTGATTGAACCAGGAAACCCAAGACTTGCTATTTTGACACAGTTTTCCAGGACACATGCTTAACTGTTATGCCTTCCTGGTCATCCAAGTAAATAAAGAACACTAACTTTATGGATTTGGGGATTTTTAGACCATATGGATTAGCCAAGAATTTTGGAATCACCATACCTTGGTAAGCAGAACGAAATGTTTCCTTAGAGAAATGTAAAAGGTATTCTCTAAGTAAGCTAAGTGAAATTTTATTTTTGTTGATCATATTTTCTGTTTTGTGGATAATCAGTAATTCACTTAATAAGCTGTTATTAATCACCTGAAGAAAAATAAGTAGCCTATTGGTGAGGATGAAAGAGGAAGGTATAAAAATTGGCATAAAGGATAAAATAAGAAATAAAGAAAGAGAAAGAGAGAAATAAAGGAAGGAAGGAAGAAAGAAAGAAAGAGAGAAAGAGAGAAAGAGAGGGAGGGAGGGAGGGAAGAAGAAAGGAAGGAAGAAGAAGGAAGATCATGCAAATTCTTGGCAAAAAGAGGGAGAAAAAATGGAAGTAGTGTCAGATTTCATAATCTTGGGATCAAAAATCATTACAAATGGTGACTACAGTAATAAAATTAAATATTCTTTTTTAGAAGGAAAACTTTAGAAAATGTGGAACAAGTACCAAGCAGAGACATCAATTTGTCAAGGAAATGAAAATTATGTTGTTTTCTTGTAGCAATATATGGCTATAATAGTTGAACTTTAAGGAAATCTGAACTTTGCAGAATCATGCTTTTGAACTATCATGCTTGGAGAAGAGTTTTGAGCCATTTTTGAACAGTAAGGAGTTTAAATTAGTCAATATTTTAAAAAATTCATATTATTCATTGGAAGGTCAAACACTGAAGCTGAATATTGGGAAATATTGAAGTTAAAAAGAAAAGAAGATGGTAAAGGACGGGATGGACAAATATTATCAAGCAATGAAGTTAAGCTTAACAGATTTCAACAGACAGTGAAGTGTTATAGGGCTAGGTATGCTATGATTCATACATAGGATTATGAAGAATAAGATGTGACTGAATGTCTGAACAACAATGAGAGAGAGAGAGAGAGAGAGAGAGAGAGAGAGAGAGAGAGAGAGAGAGAGAAAGGAAGGAAGGAAGGAAGGAAAGAAGGAAGGAAGGAAGGAAGAAGGGAACAGAAGGGAAGGAAAGGGAAGGGAAAGAGTGAAACAAAGAAAAAGAAAAAAAAGAAAAGTTAATTCTAAGGGGAATGATCTTTTTTCTCTTTTCCTTTCATTCTCCATTTGCAAGTATTTTAAATAAAAGATTCTTTCAAAGAAAGTTTCAGTGTAACTTTGATATCATATCTTATTACATATATGTATGTATGTATGTGTGATAACAAATACCTTATATACAATCTCTTCCAGAAATCTATTAGAAACATTTGGTGTTACAGATTATAATATTTTATGCTATTAATTATTGATATAAAATGCTTTAATTGATATAAATTAACTCTTTGAGCTCTAACATATTTCTTGAAGTCATAACAAAAGAAATGCATGAGTCAAAGAGAAAAACTCATTGTCTCAGCATTTATTAACTACTTTCTTTTTTAAACATTTTCTTCAATGTCGTTATAGTTTTTTTGAGCTAGTGGGCATTATATTTACCCCTAAAATCTACTTAGTTTCTTTCCCTTCAATGATATAGAGTTTATTTGAGAATTTTCTGAATTCAATCACAATCACTGAACCCCAATTAGGATAATTCCTAATACCTAGGTGATGTAATTTCCTCTAAATGATCTTAACATTTATATGTTACATTTCTGTTTTAACCATTCTATCTTTGTGATGGTAGTATTGATGATCAGAAATGTTTACCGGGGCAGCTAGGTGGTGCAGTGGATAGAGCACCAGCCCTGAAGTCAGGAGGACCTGAGTTCAAATCTGGTCTCAGACACTTAACATCCCCTAGCTCTATGACCCTGGGCAAGTCACTCAACCTCAATTGCCTCAACAATAACAACAACAAAAATAATCTTTATATAATAAAACAGTTCATTTTATTCTTGTGTTTGTCAGGAGACTAGCATCAGGAGAGAATGGATTTTTTCTTGGAATTTCTTGGCATCTATAGATCAAATGATTCCTTTCGATATCTCCCTTATGGTTTATATCTTAGTCTTTCCTTTGCTCCAAAAATATATGTAGAAATTCCATACTGTATTAGCTGGAACTTCCTGAATCTAGTTGCTCAGAATGTCTTCTATTATGAGATTTTTTTTTTGTTAAGTGCTGTGACCTAGATTCTTACATAAAATCTTTCATTAATTCAAGTGTGTGAGGCTAGATTTAAAATTATTACATAGGTTCAAATTATAGTTAGGAAATATTTCTCTTAAGATGGTAGAGAGAAGTCAAGAAGTTCCCTGAGATCTTCCCAGTTTTCCTCAGAAACAATGTTAAATCAAACCTCTAAATACATTCTGGAATGACAGAAGCCACAAAAAATCAAACTGAAATAATTTCCCAGATTAAGAAAAGTCTGTCCTGGGTAAAAAGGGTATGTAGCCCAACATAGGCAAGGTGGTGAGAATTTAGTGGGAGATTCAGCACAACCCAAAACAGTAGTGGCTGCCTCTCCTTCTTGGTTCAGCATGCCAGTGGCTTAGCAAGACAACTATGAGACCTGCAGCACCAGTGCAGAAAGCTACTTGTGAGTTCTCAACCCCAGCACAGATTGATTGGGCCAGGCCAACCCAGTTCAATGGAAAAGCTGGCAACACCTTTGGCCCCAGTTTAAAAAGGTGGCAAGAAACTGGAAACTGAGTGGAGGCCTATCAATTGGAGAGTGGCTGAATAAATGATGGTATATAAATGTTATGGAATATTATTGTTCTGTAAGAAACGACCAGCAGGATGATTTCAGAGAGTCCTGGAGAGACTTGCATGAACTGATGCTGAGTGAAAAGAGCAGAACCAGGAGATCATTATACACAGCAACAACAATACTATATGATAATCAATTCTGATGGACATAGCTTTCCTCAACAATGAGATGATTCAAATTAATTCCAATTGTTCATTGATCAAGAGAGCCATCTACACCCAGAGAGAGGCCTGTGGGATCTGAATGTGAACCACAACATAGCATTTTCACTCTTTCTGTTTTTGTTTGCTTGCATTTTGTTTTCTTTCTGCTTTTATTTTCTTGATCCTATTTTTCTTGTGCAACAAGAAAATTGTATAATTATGTATACATATATTGAATTTAACATATATTTGACATATTTAACATGTATTGGACTACCTGCCACCTAGGGTAGTGGGTGGGAAGGAAGGAGGAAAAATTTGGAAGAAAAGGTGTTGCAAGGGTCAATATTGAAAAATTACCCATGCATATGACTTATAAATAAAAAGTTTTAATAAAAAAATTAAAAAGCCAATAATATGCCCTTGTTCCCTTGTAAAAGGACCTTGTGATATGTTATCCTGTGACCTAGGAAGAGTGCTCCTTAAAAAATGTGTCCCTCCTCCAAAAGAAGTCCACATCATAAAAAGTTGCTATGGCAATAGGGAAGACCAGAACATCAATCCAGAAGAGGACAGCAATGGCAAAATGCCTACATGTGAAGCCTCAAAGAGGCATCTTAATTGATCTCAAGCTGAAAATATTCTCTTGGAAGAGCTCCAAAAGGAATTTAAAAATCAAGCAAGAAAGTCAGAATAAAAATTGGTAAAAATAAATAAGAACTATGCAAGAGAATTATGAAAAAAATCCAATCTTTGGAAAAGAAAGAGAAAACAAACAAAAATTTAA
>JAJPUD010014110.1:10989-41684 GCA_023553655.1 Myrmecobius fasciatus
AAATCTGATACTTCATTTCCTGACTCCTTTCATGGTGACTTGTTTTCTCTCAAAAGTAGAATGTTCTCCTTTGGCATCTCTGTCTTTTGGATTCTGTTAAGATCCAGGTAAAACCATATCTTCTATCAGGAACCCTTCCCATTTTCTGTTAATTCTAGTGCCTTGCTTCTGTTGATTTTGACTGATATATTCTGCATTGGTTTATTTGTGCATAGTTGTTATACATAGGCCCTGAGTCTTTTGTTTCTTTCTTAGGTAGCCTGATCACTTTCAGCTGTCAGATGCTGCTTACCAAGTTGTTACCAAACTTTGTGTGGATGCCTAGTTGTTTCTAATCCTTACTGTAACTCAGAACCTTTTTTACTCAAGCAATATACCACAGTCAACCTTACCCAAAAGCAAGAATTACAAGCCCATAAATCATGTCCGGCATATATGTTCTCCCCATAAAAAGTAGATCCCAGTTCATTTAAAAAAATTCATTGCATCAATTTATATATTTTATTTTTTGTAGAACATTGTCCAAAGGGAAAACGCTTATTTTTATAATGTTCTCTTATCAACCATAAAAGTAATTTATTAAAGTTTACGAAAAATCCCAGAAACAATTTTCACTGCAACTCTGTAGATTTGTGTCGCTATTAATAAATCAGTCATTTGATAAGAGAATGTAACAGATATCCTGGTATGGGGGTAATAAGAAACAGCAGGAGCTTGAGCTTAGATGAAATTGAAATTAATTTTCTCGGTTTAGATGCTAGGCTGTCTTCGATGACATGGCTGTTTAGTCTTAGTCAGTGTAGCTGTGAAAGCCATAATATGAAAACTGACACATCCAAATAGAAAAGGACACAATATTATAATTTGGCTTCATGGTCCTGTTGAGCTGGGATGTGAAAACAGGAGACTGATTCTACAAGCAAGTTGAATTAAAGAGGAGCTACAGGAGACCATTCTCAGAGGAAACAACATGGACATTATGTATTTTTTTCATTCTTTACAAGACTACCAAGAATAAAGTCTGGTTTGCTGACATTTATGGTTGAGAAATTTCATTTCCGCCTCTACCTGAGCATCAATTTCTGCTGTCATCAACAGGATAGAAAGTTCCTAGTTGTGTGATTTTCAAGTTTCCTTTCTTTGAATTTAGAATTTTATTCGTTAACTTGTGTTTATTTCATCTTTAATAGCCAATTAAGATAGAAATTGTACTGTTGTTGTTGTCTTAATAAGTACAACAGAATGCATTGTGGGCACAGGCCATTGGAAAGTCAATTCAGTTGGATAGATGCAGCAGGCATTCAGTACAGGTTGAATGATGGAGCAACTTAATAGCTGCTTTTCCAATGAACAAAATCACTTTTCACAAATTGAAACAGTCTTATTTTATTTCACCAGTTCTGGCATCGTCCACAGCTTCACTGTTGGTAATAATCTCATTTAAAAGGCCCACTGAACAGACTATCATCTTGATGTTACTGAGACTAAGGCCCTCGTCTAATTTTGATTCTCCTCCAGGGCACTAACATATGGCAGGGTGATCAGTCTCTAGATAAGTGGCTCAGACCTATGGGAAATTCTTGCCTATATCAATTCTTTCTCCAGTTTCTGATGCAAGCTTCTTTCTACTCTCTAGTGCTAACAGTATCACAGTTGGTGGCAAAAATATCCTTCAAATACTACAATCCAATGTACTTTTTGACTTGGTGATTCTTTTGCATTCCTCAAAGTTTAAAATGAAAAAATGTGCCAAGATTATATGAAAGCAATAAGAAAATGATGGTAATGATTAAGTTAAAAAGAACTGTGCTATTTACTGTTACTTATATAATACATAGTCCTTATTTATTTAATACAGAAAAAAGCAATCTAACAATTAAAATAATGTTTTTCTAGTGATTCATTGTATGAATCCTTATGACTCAGAGGATAATTACTTTCAGCATTTACCCAACAAGTATGATTAATACCTTGGTGTTTTTATTTATTTATTTATTTATTTTAATTTAATTTTTTTTATTAAAGCTTTTTATTTGCATAACATATGTATGGGTAGTTCCCCAGCATTGATCTTTACATAGCTTTCCATTACAAATTTTACCCCCAGTCCCCTCCCCTCCCCTAGGGGGCAGGGAGTCCACTACATGTTAATAATGTTGAAATACTTGACAAGTTGTGCAAGAAAAATCCTATCTACAAGAAAAAAAAAAAAAGAAAATCAGAGAAAGGCAACACAATGCAAGCAAACCTCAATAGAGAGCATGAAAATGTTACGTTGTGGTCCATATTTCCTATCCCTCTCTCTGGGTGTATATGGTCTTCTTCAGTGAACAATTGGAACTGGTTTGAGACAATTCTTTGTTGCAGAGAGCCATGTCCATCAGAATTGATCATCCTGTAATATTGTTGTTGCTGTGTATAATGATATCCTGGTTCTGCTCATTTCACTCAGCATCAGTTCATGAAAGTCTCTCCAGGCCTCTCTGAAATCGTCCTGCTGCTCATTTCTTACAGAGAAATAATATTCCATAACATTCATATACCATAATTTATTCAGCCACTCTCCAATTGAAAGGCATCCATTCAGTTTCCAGTTTCTAACCACTACAAAAAGGGCTGCCACAAACATTCTTGCACATGTGGGTCCCTTTTCCTCCTCTAAGATCGCTTGGGACATAGGCCCAATAGAAACACTGCTGGGTCAAAGGGTATGCACAGTTTGATAACTTTTTGAGCGTAGCTCCAAATTGCTCTCCAGAATGGTTGGATCCGTTCACAGTTCCACCAACAAAGTATTAGTGTCCCAGTTTTCCCACATCCCCTCCAACATTCATCATTATCTTATCCTGTCATTTTAGCCAATCTGACAGGTGTGTCGTGGTACCTCAGAGTTGTCTTAATTTGCATTTCTCTGATGGATAGTGATTTGGAGCAACTTTTCATATGACTAGAGAGGGTTTTAATTTCATCATCTGAAAATTGTCTGTTCATATCCCTTGACCACTTATCTATTGAAGGGTGGCTTGAATTGTTATATATATGAGACAATTCTCTATATATTTTAGAAATGAGGCCTTTATCAGAACCATTAAATGTAAAGATGATTTCCCAATTTGATGCTTCCCTCCTAATCTTGTATACATTAGTTTTATTTGTACAGAAACTTTTTAACTTAATACAATCAAAATTATCTATCTGGTGTTCAATTAGGAGTTCCAGATCTTCTTTGGGCATAAATTTATTCCATCTGCACAGGTCTGAGAGGTAAACTATACTATGTTCCTCTAATTTGCTTACAGTATCACTCTTTATATATAGATGATGAACCCATTTAGATCTTATGTTGGTCTGTGGTGTTAGGTATGGGCCAAGCCCTAATTTCTTCCACACTAGTTTCCAATTTTCCCAGCAGTTTTTGCCAAATAGTGAGTACTTATCCCAAAAGCTGGGGTCTTTGGGTTTATCAAACACCAAATTGTTAAAGTAATTGCCTAGATTATCCTGATAACCAATCCTATGCCACTGATGTACTGCTCTATATCTTAGCCAGTACCAAATGGTTTTGATGACCGCTGCTTTATAACATAGTTTTAGATCTGGTACAGCAAGGCCACCTTCATCTGCCTTTTTTTCTTCATTAATCCCCTTGAAATCCTTGACCTTTTATTCTTCCAAATAAACTTTGCTACTATTTTTTTCTAGATCTGTAAAATAATTTCTTGGGAGTTTGATTGGTATGGCACCTAAATAAGTAGATTAGTTTGGGTAGTATTGTCATTTTCATTGTATTCACTCTGCCTACCCATGAGCATTTATTGTTTTTCCAATTGATTAGGTCTGATTTTATTTGTGTGGAAAGTGTTTTGTAGTTTAGTTCGTATAGTTTCTGACTTTTCCTTGGCAGATAAATTCCCAAAAATTTCATCCTATCATCCGTTATTTGCAATAGAATTTCTTTTGGTATCTCTTGCTGCTGAATTTTGTTGGTAATATATAAAAATGCTGATGATTTATGTGGATTAATTTTGAATCCTGCCACTTTGCTAAAGTTGTGAATTGTTTCTAGTAGTTTTTTAGTTGAGTTTCTCGGGTTCGCTAAGTATACCATCATGTCATCTGCAAAGAGTGATAATTTGGTTTCTTCATTACCTACTCTGATTCCTTTTATCTCTTTTTCTTCTCTTATTGCTAAAGCTAACATTTCTAATAGAATATTAAATAGTAATGGTGACAGTGGGCAGCCTTGTTTCAATCCTGATCTTATTGGGAATGGTTTTAGTTTGTCTCCATTACATATGATGCTTGCTGATGGTTTAGGAAAAATGTGGGTCCCTTTTCCTCCTCTAAGATCGCTTGGGACATAGGCCCAATAGAAACACTGCTGGGTCAAAGGGTATGCACAGTTTGATAACTTTTTGAGCGTAGCTCCAAATTGCTCTCCAGAATGGTTGGATCCGTTCACAGTTCCACCAACAAAGTATTAGTGTCCCAGTTTTCCCACATCCCCTCCAACATTCATCATTATGGATTTTTAAGGAAAAGCCCATTTATTCCTATACTCTCTAGTGTTTTTAATAGGAATGGGTGTTGTATTTTATCAAATGCTTTTTCTGCATCTATTGAGATAATCATATGGTTTTTGATATTTTGGTTATTAATATAATTAATTATGCTGATAGTTTTCCTAATATTGAACCAGCCCTGCATCCCTGGTAAAATCCGACTTGGTCATAGCGTACTATCCTGGGGATTACTTTCTGTAATCTCATTGCTAATATCCTATTTAAAATTTTTGTATCAATGTTCATTAGGGAAATTGGTCTCTAGTTTTCTTTCTTTGTTTTCACCCTACCTGGTTTATCTATCAGCACCATATTGGTCTCATAGAAGGATTCTGGCAGTATACCTTCTGTCCCTATTTTCTCAAATAGTTTGTATAGTATGGGAATGAATTGTTCTTTGAATGTTTGGTAGAATTCACATGTAAATCCATCTGTCCCTGGAGATTTTTTTCTTAGGGAGTTGATTAATAGCTTGTTCTATTTCTTTTTCTAATATGGGGCTATTTAAATAGTTTATATCCTCTTCTGTTAACCTGGGCAATCTATATTTTTGTAGATATTCCTCCATTTCATTTAGATTATCAAACTTACTGGCATAAAGTTGGGCAAAGTAACTCCTAATTATTGCTCTAATTTCCTCTTCATTGGAGGAAAGTTCTCCCTTATCATTCTTGAGACTAACAATTTGATTTTCCTCTTTCCTTTTTCTTCTCAAATTAACTAAAGGCTTATCTATTTTGCTGGTTTTTTCGTAGCACCAAATCTTAGTTTTATTTATTAATTCAATAGTTTTCTTATTTTCAATTTTATTAATTTCTCCTTTTATTTTTAGAATTTCCAATTTAGTATTTAATTGAGGGTTTTTAATTTGTTCTTTTTCTAGTTTTTTTTTTTTTAACAATAAGCCCAATTCGTTGATCTTTTCTTTCTCTATTTTATGCAAGCAAGCATCTAGGGATATAAAATTGCCCCTTCTAACCGCCTTGGCCATATCCCACAAATTTTGGTATGTTGTCTCCTTATTGTCATTCTCCTGGATGAAATTATTGATTGTGTCTATGATTTGCTCTTTCACCCATTCATTCTTCAGGATTAGATTATTTAATTTCCAGTTAACTTTTGGTTTATTTTCTCCTGGCCTTATATTGCATGTGATTTTATTGCATCATGATCTGAAAAGGATGAATTTACTATTTCTGCCTTTCTGCATTTGAGTTTGAGGTTTTTATGCCCTAATACATGGTCAATTTTTGTATAGGTTCCATGGACTGCTGAGAAAAAAGTAAACTCTCTACTGTCTCCATTCAACTTTCTCCATAGATCTATCATACCTACCTTTTATAACAATTGGTTTATCTCCCTAGTTTCTTTCTTGTTTATTTTGTGGTTTGATTCATCTAATTCTGAGAGAGTAAGGTTGAGATCCCCCACTAGTATAGTTTGGATGTCTATTTCTTCTTGCATTTCTCTTAATTTCTCCCCTAGGAATGTGGATGCTATTGCACTTGATGTGTATATATTTAGCATTGGTATTGCTACATTATCTATGGTACCCTTTAATAAAATATAGTTTCCTTCCTTATCTCTTCTGATTAGATCTATCTTGGCTTTTATTTGATCTGAGATAAGGATTGCTACCCCTGCTTTTTTTTTTTTCACCTGAAGCATAATAGTTTGTGTTCCAGCCATTTACCTTCATCCTATATGTGTCACTATATTTTATATGTGTTAGTTGTAGACAACATATTGTGGGATTCTGGTTTTTAATACAGTCTGATATCTGCTTCTCCTTTATGGGAGAGTTAATCCCATTCCCATTCACAGTTAGAATAACTAATTCTTTATTTCCTGCCATCTTATTTACCCGTTATGTTTTCCCCTTTCCTTTCCCCCTTCTCCCTTCCCCCCTCCTCAGTACTTTGCTTTTGATGACCCCCTCCCCCAAACAAGACTCCACCCTTCAAATCCCCTCCCCCTGTTTTTGCTCCTTTCCCCTGATTCTTCTATTTTCCCTTCTATTAGTTTGTCCCTTACTTTTCCTCCTTTCCCTCCCACTTCCTTCTAGCAACAGACAAGTTTCTATGTGAAATCAAATATCTGATATACACTTTTAGAGCCCAACCTGATGAGAGTAAGATTTACACAATACTCATCTCCCTCCCCTCATTCTCTCAATTATAGTAGGGTTTTTTGCCTCTTCAAGAGATTTTACCTTGTTTTTACCTCCTCTTTTCTAGATCTTACTTTACCACTTTTTCCCTCTTTTACCCAGTATGACCTTTCCCCTTCTAGTTCTCTTCTTCATATTATCAAAGTAATATCTAGTTAATTATACCCCCAAACTTTAAGTATCCCCATAGTAGTAATAAAGTTCTCAAGGGTCCTTTCCTTTTTACCTTTTTATGCATTTCTTGAGTTCTGTGTTTGGATGTGGAATTTTTTGTTCAGATCTGGTCTTTCATTAGGAATAGGTGAAATTCACCTATATCATTGAATGACCATCTTCTTCCCTGGAGGATAATGCTCATTCTAGCTGGGTACGTTATTTTTGGCTGTAATGCAAGTTCCTTTGCCCTTCAGAATATCTGGTTCCCGGCCCGTCGATCCTTCAATGTGGAGGCTGACAGATCATGTGTGATGCTAATTATTGATCCTCGGTATTTGAATTGTTTCTTTCTGGCTGCTAAGCAGAATCTTTTCCTTGGTGCGATAGCCCTGTCATTTAGCCACAATATTCCTTGGGTTTTTAATTTTGGGGTCTCTTTCAGGAGGTGATCAGTGAATTCTTTCCATGGTGATTTTGCGTTCTGATTCTACAATCTCAGGGCAGTTTTCTTTCACGATTTCCTGGAAGATAGTGTTTAGATTCTTTTTTTCATCATGGCTTTCAGGAAGTCCAATAATCCTAAGATTGCCTCTCCTAGATCTATTTTCCAAGTCAGTTTTTTTTCCTAGGAGATATTTCATATTTTCTTCTAATTTTTCATTTTTTTTTGTTTGACTGATTCTTGAAGTCTTATTGAGTCATTCACTTGCATTTGTTCAATTCTTATTTTTAAAGTGTTGTTTTCTTCAGGTACCTTTTTAAGCTCCTTTTGTAACTGGCCAATTGAATTTTTTGTTCATTGCACTTTTCCACTTCACTAACGTTATTTTTCAATAAATTTGTGTCTTTTTCATATCTCTTTTGCAGGGCATTATATCCTTCTTGCACTGATTTCAGTTTATTTTCCCATTTATCCTCCAGCTCTCTTTTGAGGTTCTTTATGCAATCTTCCAGAAAGGCCTTTTGAAAAAGGCACCAGCGATGGTCCTTAATAACTTCCTCTGGAATTTTGTCTAAAGGAAATCTCAGGATCTGGGGTCAGCCCTTCTTTCTCTTGATAGAAGCTGTCTATGGTGAGAGCTCTCTTTTGATTCTTCATTTTTATTTTATTTTTTTTAGACAATATGGATGTCTCTTTAAGGTAGGGAAAAAAAAAAAACGGCTGCTGAATTTCTTTGCCCTGGGGTACTTTGGCGAATTAACTTAAGGTGCTGGGCTGGTGGGGGCTAGGACTAAGTCTGAATTACTCCTTAAACAAGACAAGTCTGCCAGAACACCTTCCCCCAATGAGGGCAGAGTGTCCCGAAGTGCCTCAGATAAACTCCAGGTGTTTGGAGTTTAGAATTTCTGCCACAGTGATCTGAGTCCCACCCTCAGTTCTGGCCTACACCTCTTTTTATCCCTCTGTCTGAGTTAGATAAACCTGAAGTGAAGTTCTTCAGAGATATCAACAAGCAGTGTCCAAATACTTCTGGATTCGTTGAATTGCAGATCAGTTCAGAGGCTTATTTTATTGTTGATTTGAGAGAAGATCGGAGGAGGATGCAGAGAGTCACCTTTTCACTCTGCCATCTTGGCTCCCCCATTCCTTGGTGTTTTTATTATGGTCATGGGCATTACATTGTTAAAAATAACTTGGAAATACAACAGTACTATGGGTTTACCTTCTATTTAAAATATAAGTGCAAGGACAAAAAACATTATTATTATTATTTTTTTTTCTTTTTTAATTTTATTTTATTTGCATAACATATGTGTGGGTAATTCTTCAACAATAACACTTACATAGCTTTCCATTAGAAATTTCTTCCCCCAACTTCCCCACCCCTCCCCTAGATGGCAGGATATCCACTACATGTTAATTATGTTAAATTATTGGCAAATCGAATATATGTATACATATTTCCAAACTTATCATTGGTGTGCAAGAAAAATCTTATCTACACAAACGATATATCAGATAAAGGAAACACAATGTAAGCAAACATCAATCAAGGAGTATGAGAATGTTATGTTGTGGTCCACATTTCGCATCCCTCTCTCTGGGTGTATATGGCTTTCTTCAGTGAACAATTGGAGGTGGTTTGAAACATATCATTGTTGAAGAGAGCCATGTCCATCAGAATTAATCGTCATATAGTACTGTTGTTGCCGTGTATAATGATCTCCTGGTTCTGCTCATTTCACTCAGCATCAGTTCACGTAAGTCTCTCCAGGTCTCTCTGAAATCATCTTGCTGGTCATTTCTTACAGAACAATAATATTCCATAATATTCATATACCATAATTTATTCAGCCATTCTCCAATTG
This sequence comes from Myrmecobius fasciatus, assembly GCA_023553655.1. Lineage (NCBI taxonomy): Eukaryota > Metazoa > Chordata > Mammalia > Dasyuromorphia > Myrmecobiidae > Myrmecobius > Myrmecobius fasciatus. The sequence goes on from JAJPUD010014110.1 coordinate 20,188, forward strand.
AAGGGCATCTATTCAATTTCCAGTTTCTAGCCACTACAAAAAGGGCTGCCACAAACATTCTTGCACATGTGGGGCCTTTTCCTTTCTTTATGATTTCTTTGGGATATAAGCCCAATAGAAATGCTGCTGGGTCAAAGGGTATGCACAGTTTGATAACTTTTTGAGCATAGCTCCAAATTGTTCTCCAGAATGGCTGTATCCGTTCACAGCTCCACCAACAATGCATCAGTGTCCCAGCCCTCCCACAACCCCTCCAACATTCATCATTAACTTTTCCTGTCATTTTAGCCAATCTGACAGGTGTGAAGTGGTATCTCAGGGTTGTCTTGATTTGCATTTCTCTGATCAATAGTGATTTGGAGCACCTTTTCATATGACTATAAATAGTTTTAATTTCATCCTCTGAAAATTGTCTGTTCATATCCTTTGACCATTTATTGATTGGAGAATGGCTTGAATTTTTATAAATATGAGACAATTTTCTATATATTTTAGAGATGAGACCTTTATCAGAACCCTTGAATGTAAAGATGATTTCCCAGTTTATTACTTCCCTCCTAATCTTGTCTGCATTGATTTTGTTTGTACAAAGACTTTTTAACTTGATATAGTCAAAGTTATCTACCTGGTTTTCAATTAAGAGTTCCAGTTCTTCTTTGGACATAAATTTATTCCATCTCCAAAGGTCTGAGAGGTAAACTATATTACATTCCTCTAATTTACTTATAGTATCACTCTTTATATCCAGATCATGAACCCATTTAGATCTTATCTTGGTATGTGGTGTTAGATGTGGGTCAAGCCCTAATTTCTTCCACACTAGTTTCCAGTTTTCCCAGCAGTTTTTGTCAAATAGTAAATACTTATCCCAAAAGCTGGGGTCTTTGGGTTTATCAAAAACCAAATTGCTATAGTTATTGCCTAGTTTGTCTTGTGATTCTATCCTATTCCACTGATCGACTATTCTATTTCTTAGCCAGTACCATATGGTTTATTATTATTATTTTTTAATAATACTTTTTATTTGCAAAACATATGTATGGGTAATTCCTAAACATGAACCCTTACAAAGCTTTCTGTTACAAATTTTCCCCCCTACTCCCCACCCCTCCCCTAGATGGCAGGATATCCACTACATGATAATTATGTTAGAATACTTAAGAAATCAAATATATATGTATAGTTATAGCATCATTTTTTGTGCAGGAGAAATCATATCTACAAGAAAGAATAATCCAATAAAGGAAATACAATGCAAGCAAACCTCAATAGAGAGCATGAAAATGTTATGTTGTGGTCCACATTTCACATCCTTCTCTCTGTGTGTCTATGGCTCTCTTCACCGAACAATTGGAACTGGTTTGAAGCATTTCATTGTTGAAGACAGCCATGTCCATTAGAATTTATCCTCATATTGTATTGTTGTTTCCGTGTATAATGATCTCCTAGTTCTGCTCACTTCACTAAGCTTCAGTTCATGCAAGTCTCTCCAGGCCTCTCTGAAATCATCCTGCTGGTCGTTTCTTACAGAGCAATAATATGCCATAACATTCATATACCATAATTTATTCAGTCACTCTCAAATTGATGGGCATCCATTCAGTTTCCAGTTTCTAGCCACTACAAAAAGGGCTACCACAAATATTCTTGCACATGTGGCTCCCTTTCCTTCCTTTAAGATCTCTTTGGGATATAAGCCCAATAGAAACACTGCTGGGTCAAAGGGTATGCATAGTTTGATAACTTTTTGAGCATAGCTCCAAATTGCTCTCCAGAATGTTTGAATTAGTTCACAGCTCCACCAACAATGCATCAGTGTCCCAGTCTTCCCACATCCCCTGCAGTATTCATTGTTATCTTTTCCTGTCATTTTAGCCAATCTGACACAAACATTATTATTATTAAAAATACTCTTTTTACATACTTTATAAACTGGAGCATTCTTAATTGTAAAAACATTTTTGAAGGTATTGAGGAACCAATAAAAAAAAGTGTATTACGCATTTGCTCTCTGCCGTGTACTGTGCTAAGTACTAAAAACAGAAGAAATAAAGAGAATATCTGTCTTTGGGGAGCATAAATTCTAAAGAGAGGCAAAACACTTATAAATCAGCCAAAACAGAATAAATACATAATAGGAAAAAAAATCATAATTTCAGAGGAGATGGTATAAAGAATCACTAAGAATCACCAGACTGGATCAGGTGTATTTCTGGACACGTTTTTTTTTTTGGTGGTGGTGGTTGTTGTTGTGGTTGTTGTTCTTGTTTTTGTGTTGTGCTATTGTTTAGCTTCTGCATAAGGGTTTTAGTGTAGTAACAGATTGTCTAGCTTTCTCTTCACTGTAACTCACCAAATGCAAACTTTAGCAAGTTCTGCTTCTTTGGAAAGACCTCAAGTACAGGCTAGTCAATAGACTATCTGTGCTTTCAAAGGATCAATAGTGCTTATGGCATAAAGGCCCATTACCAAAATATTGCCATCTTGGTTATGAATCTTTTGGACATAGTTATCCAAAAGTAAACCCTTTATGTTCTGAGGATCTTCTTCCCCTCATTCTCACAGATGAGTTTTGAATCCTAGAACAATGTTACATCTCCACTCCACCATATCACCAAATTTTTACTGATTCTAAGATGTCAGAGGTGATCCTCTAATATCATTGCTCTAAGCCCTCACTTGTGGCCTTTCTAACAAGATTATGCAGTGAGAATATAGACAGCCAATTGAATGTACCTTTTTTTTTAAAGAAAGGGACATTAACTAAGGTAGCAATAATGTTTGGCAGAAATTACTCCACCAAAAGTCTGTGTTATTTTCTCCCACAAAAATGTGCATCATTCAGAGGAAATTAGGTTCAAAAATAAAGAATACATGTAGCAAAAAGGTAGCTTGTTCTTTTCTTCCTTATCTCAGATCACTCAGGTGTCTTGTGGGCCTTTATGCTCCACCATTCCTGTGTCACATGATGAGTTGAATTTTCTTCTTTCCAATGCTGTTCCATAATTTTTCAAGTGATCCCATTCTCTCTTCTCCAATATATTGTTTCTTGTATCATCCCTAGAAGATACTTATTTTCAGTTTCTTCCTCTCTTTGGGCTCATTTCCTATTGTTTAAAACATAACCATATGTCCTTCCCTGAACTCATTTAATCCCAACCTTCCCTAATAGTCATTCTATGTCTGTTCTGCCCTCTGTACCAAAACTCTTGAAAAAAACTATTTTAGGTAACTCCACTTTAGTCTCACTCTCTTAATCCTTAAAATCTGATTTTTGACTTTATCATTTGATTAAAACTGCTCTCTCCAAAGTTTCCAGTGATCTCTTAGTTTTAATATTCAATGTTCTTTTCTTCATCTTAATTCTCTCTGACCTTGATGCAGCCTTTGACACTTGATCATTCTTTTCTAGACATGTGAGATGTTGATTTTCTTGATTTTCCTCTGCATTCATTTTTGTAAAATATTGAGTTAAATTTTTCTGACTCCCATCTTCACCTATCTTCTCCCCAAAACAGCAAACAATCTGACAGATTGAATTTGTATTGTGTAAGAAAAATCATACAAAAGGGGGGAAAAACCTACTTGAAAGAAAACAAACAAAAAGTTAAAAATACTATGCCTCAATTTACACTCAATCTCCATAATTATTTTTCTGTATATGATCAGCATTTTCCACACAAATAGATTGATAATTCTAAAACTTACTTTTCCTTTCCCACTCTTTCTGCTAATCTCCAGTTTTGTATCTCCAATTGCCTTTCAGCATCTTCAAGTGGATGCCCAGTAGATCTTAAACTCAACATTCCTTGTATTTTTTTTTCCTTCCTTCCTACCTTTGCTAATATTGTTGAGGGTAACACCACACTGTTAGTTCCTCAAGCTCTCAATCTGAGTCATCCTGGATTTTTCAGTCTCCCTCAATGCCCAGATACAAACTTTTGTCAGGACCTGTCAATTACACTTTTGCAATATTTCTAAAACAGGCCCCTTTCTCTCCTTCGACACTGCTACCACTTTAGTCCATGCCTTATTCACCTCATGTCTGGACTATTGAAGTAGAGTGCTGGGGGTTCTGACAACCTCAAGTTTTTCACCAATCCATCCTGCCTGCAATCACTAAAATGATTCTTCTTCAACCCACATTTAATCATGTCATCCCAGTCTCACAATTAATAATTCCAGTGGCTTCCTAATGCATCCAGCATCAAATAAAAAACGTTCCATTTGACAATCAAAAGTCCCCCTTACATTTTACTGTCCATATTCTCTTCACTACAATGACATTGGCCTCCTAGATATTCACAAACAAGATAGACCATCTCTCAGCTCCAGGTATTGTTTCTAATGATCACGGTGGCCTGGAACACTGTCCCTCCATTACTCAAATTACTGACTTCTCTGACTTCCTTTAAGTCACCACTAAAATCTCACCTTTTCCAGGTAGCCTTAGCCAACCCCTCTTGATGTCAGTTCCTTCCCTCTATTGATTATTTTCTATTTATCATGTATATAGCTTGTTTAATACATATTTTGCTTCTGTATTGTCTTTTTTGATTTTATTATAAGCTTGTTAAGTCAGGGACTCTTCTTTTTTCCCCTTTTGTGTATTCCTAGAGTTTAGTATAGTGTTTGGCATACAGTATATCTTTAATAAATGTTTATTCATTAATTGATTAATTGATCTTATTTTGGAAAGCTCATAATATGATGTGTTTCTTTGGTGGGGTTCTTGTGAAGCCATATTGTTCTTGATTTCCAATGAAGGCATTGCTAGTAGTGGATCCTTTTTTGACTGCAGAACAGCAAAAGGAGGATGGAAGATCTGACACTATTCAGGATCCTTGAAGCTTGCAAGTTTCTCCTACAACTCAAGGGTGAGTAAGGAGACTCAATGCAAAAGTCCAGGTTGTCTCTTGTCTTCTTCTTTAGGCAATACCTACTTATGAGTTTTATTACTACTTTGTGCTTTCTCCAATTTCTGGAATGACTCTACTAACCATCTTGATAACTGACAATTCATCTCTGAGAAAACTTCTTAATGTCATTCAATTCTCTTCAAATACCTCATTTTCTTCAATGGTGATGACAGAAAAGAAAAAAAAAAGGTGGCAACATGCAAAGAATCTGTCAACTGAAATAATTCATGTATTAATTAATAATAGAATGATATAAATTTTGGAAAGTATTTGTCTTATGTCATTTATCATAATATACTTTTGATATGTACAATGGATATTTTGTTTTATGTGGAAGATAAGAAGTTGAGGCTTAAGACTCTTAAATTACTAGTAAAAGAATTAAAATTTTAACCCTGTCCTCCTGATGCTAAATCAAGCACTATATAGATATTTTCATGTAAAAAGAGAGAAGAGCGAGAATGGAGAGAGAGGAGAAGAGGGAAAAAAAAGAAGGGAGAGGGGAGAGGGCGAGGAAGGGTTAGAGGAAGAAATCCATTGCCTACATTTTTCAGTTCAATTCAATTACATTGAAGAAGTATTTAATAAACATCAAGCATGTACAAGGAACTATGCTAGGTCTTATGAATACAAAAATTTAAATGAGCTGAGAGGGGGATAAATCCTATTCCCAAAGATATTCTTCAATTAAACAATAAGTATGTATTCAGCACCTATAATTAGCAGGCACTATGCTAGGCACTGGAAATATCAACAGCAAGGTGAGATATTTGGTTTCTGGTATGAGCAGCTTATCTTCTAGGAGGATACACATATACTTATATAATTGAATAGAGTAGCTACAAAATGATAATGGTGGGACCATCAAGGGGGAATCAGGGAGCCAGTTTACACTCTTTTGTGTAACATACAACATTTATGGAGCTAAATAAATATTCATTGGTATTAACAGGGTGAACAGACAAATAGCTAGAGGGATCAGGAAAGGATTCTTGAAACAGGTAATGCTGGAAATGAGCCTCAAAACTAAAGACTACAAGAGTTAGAGATCACTAAGAAGTGACTTCCAGCTATACAAAAATTCTATGCAGACAAAAGATATGGAATCCCTTATTGAAAGAATAGTCAACAGATCAATTTGAATGCAATGTACAATGTGTGAAGGAGAATAATGTGATTTTGGTCTAGAAAAGTACAGATCACAAAACCAGATGAAGAAGAGTTAAAAAAGCAAAATGAAAAATTTGTATTTTATCCAGCAATTAATTGGAAGGGCTAAAAATTCTTAAAGATGTGACATATTCAGACCTTCTCACTTAAAAACTATTATTCTCTTGTTCATTTCACTGCATTTTTTGCCATCTCAGTAACACAACATTATTCTGAGTCTGGCTTGATATTTTGTACCCCTTTCTTAGTTATCATTAGAACCAGAAAGCCAAATTAGTGGCTAAGATATTTTCTTTAAATGGATTTAGATGAAACTTCTCTTCCAACAAAATGTAGTAACTAATCCCTAATATTTGAGATTACAATCATGGGAAAAGTGGATATGATTATGTAGAAATCCTCACGTTACACACATACACAACTCATGGTGAATAACTGTCAGGTACTACCTTCTTAGAGACTGAGCAACAGATAGTTCATTCCTTAAACTCCACAAAGGGCTAACTTGACCTTGATCACTGAGAGGTAAGACCCGTGTGTACCCTCTCTCTTTCTCTCTCATTTTCTCACTCTGTCACTCTGTCGCTCTCTTACTATCTCCACTCTCTCACTCACTCTGTATCTTTGACTCTCTCTCTCTCTCTCTCTCTCTCTCTCTCTCTCTCTCTCTCTCTCCCTCTCTTTCTCTCTCTCTTTCTCGCTCTCTCTCTTTCTATGTTGCTTTTTCTACCTCTCTCTGTCTCTACTTTTCTCTGTCTTTGTATATCTGTCTCTCTCTGTTTCTGTCTCTCTTTCTGCCTCTGTCCCTAGTTCTGTCTCTTTCTGTCTCTCTCTCACTCTGTTTCTCTCATTGAAATATGAAACAACACTGTTATTATCCTTATAGAAAACCTAAACATTTTATCAGCTTTCTTGTCTTCCTAGACCTGCTTTGTCATTTCCCTACTCCCAAACACATCCTGTTATTCTCCTACAGAAAGAAACCAACAAGAAGAAGTCTTCTAATGGCCTGTCCAAAAAATGTCTCTGAGGAAAAATGGTGGTTTTCTACAGAAATTAAAAAGGTACTTCAAAGTAAATTATTTGAGAAAATCCTCGCGTGATATGGAAAATGACCTCCTAATTTTCTTATTTTACATTACACATTTTCTTTTTATGCATTGCCTTACGTCAGGCTTATCTGTCTATGCATCTGAGAAAAATGTAGGTGATGTTGTCCCCAATATGCCTAAGAATCACACAATGGTATTTGCTTTCAATTGCATTTCACATATTTTGTTAGCTTAATTTTAAAAAAGGTGACACATTAAAAATTCTACACCTTGCTAACCATGGTAAAAATAAGTCTATTTTTAAATTTCCAGAAAAAAAATGTAGTTGCACTTCTATTCAAAGGTTTTTCAGCTTTGTTAGCAGACATAATAGCAGATATTGAGGTTACAACATCAAAAAGTTTGGAGAAAATATGGGTTTGATGGATGGCCTGAATCTCTAAAGGAACCCTGATCAAGAGCTTGAATCAATAAATTGTCATAATACTGTTAAGAAGAATCTTCCTTTTAGTAGTAAGCATAGAGTCAGGAAGATCTTGTTCAAAGTCTTTCCATTGACACTTTTCTATTGTATGAAAATGGACAAATTACTAGATGTCTCTGATCCTCAATGTGTAAAATAAAAAAGGTCAGATGTCACAAATTAATGTCTCAAAATGAATATAATATGCAAAGGGAAATGAATTTTTAACCAACTAGTGAATGATACAATGCTGTGCAGGAGAAAGCATACCGGATTTCAATTTGAAGATTCTGTATTTGAATTTCATTTCTGACACTTACTTCCTACCTACATGGATCACGTTGGTTATTTGGGAAAAAAATGATTGGGAATAATTGAATTTACTGTTCAGTATGGATAACTCATTGTTAATGACAAGATGATTGAAGAAGAATGAGCTAATTATAATTTCTGTTACTATCTTCTCTATCAATGACATTGGACAGTCTTTTGGGGTATATGATTATTTGGGTAATTTATATATCATATAAGTCAAGTACAAATGACACAGGAAGGAATATATTATCCATATCCAGTTAAGAATTGATGAACTTTGACTTCTAGCCTTGACTTTTGATCTATTGACAAAAGCATGGCCAAAATGCAACCAAGGTCAAGGCGTTTGAAGTTAAAGATTCACTATGTGACACTAATTTATTAAGGATAAAGATTAATGAAAGAGGAGAATAAAACCAGAATAATAAAGATATCCTGATAAAGAATTGAGGAAAAAGGGACCAGTTGTTGGTGATAGTTAAGATGAAGAATATTCTTTGGAGGAGTATGCCATGGAATATTTTGTTGTCATTGTTGTTCACTAACTTCAGTCATGTCCAACTTTCCCAGACTTCATATTTTTGTGTTTTCTTGACAAAGATGTATTTACTACTTCTTTCTCCAGCTCATTTTACATATGAACAATTGAGACAAACAGGAATAAGAAACTTGTCCAGAATCACACAACTAGTAAGTGTCTGAGACAAGATTTTAATTCATAAAGACAAATATTCCTGATTCCACTGTGCCATGTACCTATCCTAGAGATGAGAAAATATGAGATTACAATGAGATGGAGAAATTTTAGAAGTCTTACTGACATAATGGGAAGTAAAATGGTTGATGAGGGGATGAGAGTGAGGACCATCCCTGTGTATATCTAAAGTAAAGTGGACATTTTTTTTCCACTTCAAGGAACCTAGATGTCAGTTCAAGCAGTTACTCAATCACTACAATCCTTCCCTGTTCACCCCAGGCTAACATAAAATAGTGTCATAAGACAGGTCCTGGAACAGCAGAACCAGCAAGGAGATAGAGTGAAACAATCTTTTAGCTAGGAACTTTGGAAAATTAGCACGATGAGTCCCTATCACTTGTTTAAAGAAGAGGGTTGGGGAGGAGTTTGAGATAGGAAGCTTCCAGTGAGTCAAAATCAAGCTCCACCTAAGAAAATCAGCAGGAGATGGGGCAGCTAGGTTGCGTAGTGGTTAGAGCACCAGCCCTGAAGTCAGGAACACCTGAGTTCAAATCTGTTCTCAGACACTTGATATTCCCAAGCTGTGTGTCCCTGGGCAAGTCATTTAACCTCAATTGCCTCAGCAAAAAAAGCAAAAAAAAAAAAAAAAAAAAAAAACAGCAGGAGATCCTGAGCCTCAGAATGGGGAGCAGGCAAATATCAACACCAGGACCACTCTCATAAACCAGGAGAACTCGTGGACTTTAGCTCTGGAAAACAACACGTGCTTCAGTGTAGCCCTGGTCAAACATGGACCCTCTAGTACAACATCTTCATGAGCCTCAGAGTAGCTCTGGGCAAACAGGCATCTCCCAGCAGGCAGATATTCACATTGTTCAACTCAGGCATGTTCCAGAGGCCAGACCATCATATGCTTCAGTGTCGCCCCAGAGAAAAACAAACACTTCACCTGACTTCTGTTAACAGTAGAGACTACCACTAGGACCCCAGTTCAATACTACATAAAAGGCCAGCAGTACCAGCCACCCCTCACTCCACTACCTCAGCCAAAACGAGTCACGAGTCCTCATAGCCCTCAGAGTGATATCAATGAAGCATCAGGGAAAAAGTCAGAGCTTATGACCATTGGCACAAGGAGCCTAAGCGATATAGTACTCATTCCACATGGGGAGCAAAATTATAATTTAAAAAAAATGAAAAAGATGAAACAGAAAGAGACAGAAAGAGAGGGAAAGAGAGAGAGAGAGAGAGAGAGAGAGAGAGAGAGAGAGAGAGAGAGAGAGAGAGAGAGAGAGAGAGAGAGAGAGGGAGAGAGAGAGAGAGAAACAATGACAGAGAGAGAGACTGACAGGGAAAGAGGGAGAGAGGGAGAGAGTAAATAAGAGAGAGAAGCAACAAAAACAAAAGAATCCTATCTTAAAAAATTTTCTGGAAGCAGAAAGACCAAGACAAACTCAGAATAAGACAACAGCATAAAAATACCTATGGGTAAAATCCAAAAATAAATGGTTAAGTGGTATCAAGTTCAGAAAGAATTCAGGCAAGAATTCAATTAGGCTCCCCTTTTTTTCCCCTTTCCTCTCCTATATGTCCCTACAGGATGAGACAAGTTTCTGTGTGAGCTAAATATGTGTAATATTCTTTGTGCCAAATTTGATTAGAATAAGGTACACACAATGCTGATCCGCCTCTCCCCTTTCCTTCATTTAATAGATGTATTTTGCCCCTTCGTGAGATGTAATTCACCCCATATTGCCTTCCTCCTCCTTTTCTTCCACTATAAACCCCTTTTCACCTCTAGGTTCTTTTTTATATCATCACAATAAAATCAAATTATACTTATACCCTCTAAGCATACCCATATCATAGATACAGTTCTCAGGAGTTAAACATATCTTCCCTTATAGGGATATAAAATTTTTAACCTAAAAAAGGTATTTTTTCTTTCCTCTTTACCATTTATTCATCTTTTGAGTTCTATATTTGACTAACAAATTTACTGTTCAGCTCTTGTCTTTTCATCAGAAATAAATGAAATTCACCTGTTTCATTGAATGTTCTTCATTTTCTCAGGGAAGAGTTCAAAAAGGAGCTTAGAAATCATATAAAAGAGAAAGGAGAAAGTTTTGGAAAAGAAAAGAGAGTGATGCAAAAAAAAAAATATGTGTAGGAAGATAAATTCAACAGCTTGGAAAAATCACTTAAAAAGAATTGGCCAAATAGAAAAAAAAAAAAACAAAATTAATTGAGGAAAGCAACACTGTTAAAGTTAGAATTAGGCAAGTGGAAACTAATGATTATATGAGATATTAAAAAAATCAATAAAACAAATTCAAAAGAATGGGGAAAATGGAAGAAAATGTCAAATATCTCATGGGAAAAACAACCTGTTTAATCATATATTCAGGAGAGACAATATTCTCTCTGTCATTGGACTATCTGAAAGTCATAATCCATATGAGGTTCAAGACAGAATGTTTCAATAGATTATTTCCCTGATGTCCTGAAAGCAGAGAACAAAATAAGCACTGAAAGAATTCACTGATCATCTCAGGAAACTGCAAGGAATACTATAGCCAAAGTTCACAACAATTATGTCAAAAAAATTTATCAGTAGCCAGAAAAAAATATCAATTATTAGGGAATCACACGATTACACAAAACTTATTTAGCAGGGGCAACATTAAAGAGCTAGAGCTCATAGAAGATGATATTCCAGAGGCAAAGAAATTAAAACTACATCTAAAAAGCATTTACCTGGTGAAATTAAGCATAATATTTCAAGGAAGAGGGGTTCAAGCTTTTATAAAGAGATCTGAACTAAATAAAAAAAAAACCTCCAATATCAAGACAAAGAGAAGCATAAATAGGTAGAAAGGGGAAAGAAAACATAAGGTATTAAATAAGGTTAAATTATTTACAACCCACTTGGAAAATGAAAATTGTAAATTCTTAATTCCTTTATTAATTGTAGAGCTAAATGTTGCCACAGGTATGGGTATAAGGTGAATTTAAGATATCACACATGAAAAATGAGGGATGAGAAAGACTACACCGAGTGCAGAAGGAAGGGAAAAATAGAATGAAATAAATTATTTCGCATAAAGAGGTGTTAAAGACCTATTACACTGGAAAGGCGAATATGAGAGGGCGTGATATGTATCATTTAAACATTTCTCTCAACTGTATTGTGTCAAAAAGAGAATAATTTGCACAGTTTAATATAGAAAGCTGTCTTACCTTTTAAGGAAATAAGAGAATAGAGATTAAGTAAAGGGGTGGGAGGATTGATAAAATGGAGGAAAGATAAGGGGAAGTGGTAGACCAAAGGGAAAAAAAAAATGATGAGGAGGAAAAGGATGAAGATATGAATAGGACAAACTGGAGGAAGAATAGAATGGAGGGAAATACAAAGGTAGTTATATTATTGTGAATGTAAATGGAAAGAACTCTCACATAAAATGGAAATGGATAGCAGAATGGATCAAAAAAACCCCACCAAAATATGTAATTTTGATAAAATATACTTGAAGCACAGTGACACAAATTACAAAGAGTAAAGGTAAAGGACTAGAGAAAAATATATTATGTTTCAACTGAAAAAGGAAAAAAAAAAGAAGAATCAGGAAAACTATCCTGATCTCAGACAAAGAAAACACAAAAATAGACCTAATAAAATGAGATAAGGCAGTAAACTTCATCTTGCTAAAGGATGCCACAGACAATAAAGCAATAGCAATACTAAATATATTATCACCAAGTGATATATCTCCAATGTCTTCAATGAAAAGTAAAATGAGTTATAGGAAGAAATAGAAAGCAAAGTATGTTAGTAGGATAACTTAACTGTCTCATCTCAGAACTCAATAAATCAAATCAAAACGTAAATGAGAAAAAATTTAAGAATGTAAATATATTAGAAAAGTTAGTGAAAATTGATTGGAAACAGAAAAGAATATGACTTTTTCTCAGCAGTATGTGGCACCTATATAAAAATATCAAAGAGCCACAAACAGAATTACCCAGGACCTTGCAGTTTCCAACAAAAGATCAAAAGGCCTGGAATCTGATATCCCATATCCCAAAAAGCAAAGGAATTTGGATTACAGCCAAGAATAAACTAACCAGATAAAATGAGCACTATCTTTCATGAAAAAAAAAAGATGGGCATTCAATGATATAGGTGAATTTCTCTATTTCTGATGAAAAGACCAGAGCTGAATGAAAAAAAAAATGATCTCCAAACATACAACTTATGAAAAGCATAAAAAGGAAAGAATTATTAAGAAGTATATTTCTGTTACAGGTATACTTAGAGAGTGTGTATAATTTGATTTTATTATGATAATATGAAAAAGTAAATAGAAGTGGAAAGGGGACAGTACTGTAAAAAGAGGAAAAAGGAGATAAAAATAAGGGAAATTGCATCTCCCTTAAATAGGCAAAGAGGACCTCTTACAATGGAGGGAAAGAAGTAAGGGGGATGAGCATCAGATTGGCTGAAAGAGAGAATATCAGACATATTTGATTTAAAAAAGAAAATTGTCTGATCTTATAGGAAATTTGGAGGGGAAAGGGGAAAAGAAAGGGTATATATAGGAAGGAATGAAGGAAGGAAGGAAGGAAGGAAGGGAGGAAGGAAGGAAGCAAAGAAGGAAGGAAGGAAGGAAGGAAGGAAGGAAGGAAGGAAGGAAGGAAGGAAGGAAGGAAGGAAGGAAGGAAGGAAGGAAGGGAGGGAGGGAAGGAGGAAGTATGTGGGTTGGGTGCTAGACCTCCTTTCCAAATTACCTAATCAGAGACATCTTCTGGGACAAAGAGAAAGCACTTATTTTGTCCCTGCAGATAGAGAACCAAGCACACCTGAGAGGCATTTCAGCTCCCAACATGTGCCAGACCTGACAAGCCAGAATAGTAAAACTGGTTAAATAGCGAATGACTCAAGCCTTTTCATTTTATAGACTAAAAGGAAGTAACCAACATTAACCAATGTTCACCAATGTTGTCTGCTTCCTGTGGGTCATGTCACTTTCTGTCACTTGCTAAAGCTGACATAGGATATGACCTTTAGATACCTCTAGACATAGAGATCATATAACTTCCTGTAACCTGGGCCCAGGCCTGATTTTCTGGCTCTGTAGACTTCTGGGAATAGGGATCACGTGACTTAGGCCTAGTCTGACCTACTCCATCTCATAGACAGTTTGAGAAAACTTCACCTGGTCTGGCTCAGTCCCCCTCTTTTTTCATACATTTGAAGATTTCTCACACAACAAACCTGATATATTTCTTCCACTAGGACATCTTTGTAACCTAGGCCTTCAGTCTGGTCGCTCTCTTTGGTATTAACTGTAATCTGCGCTAGAACAACTCCAGCACATCAGTGGAAGCTTTGAGAAATGTTTAGCTATTCCTGACCTTAGCTAAATCTTGAACTATATAATGGTTAAGTGCATAAGTAAGCAGGTGACAGGATATTGTTGCTTAAAACAATGAGCAGGAATCAGAGACCCTGCTTCCACCAAATTCCACTATCTCTCTTAGAAATACTGTAATCATAGACCAACAGATTGGCATCTGGCAGGCAGTTAGCTGCAGAACTATAACACTGTGGAGGCATGGGGCCTCAGAGCCATTGTTACATCATACCCACCTCAAGCAGTCCAGACCCAGATTCACCTGGGGCAAAGGGATGAAGGCCTCATCTTTTGGAACTGCTTCAGATTGATAAGGGGCATAGAAAAGTCCAGTAAGCAGCTGAAATGGGAAACCAGAACATAGGGAGAAGGAAGTTTCTTATACATTATGTGTAATCAATGAAAAGCAACCTAATGTCCAACAGTAAAGGAGCTGTCCAATAAATTATGATATGCAACTAAAAAAAAGATAAGGGGCATAGAGCTGGCCCTATCCAGTTGGGTCCATACTGAGGAGGGGAGACAAGTGACTTGTAGGCAGCATTATAAGCATCTGATGCTGAATGTCAAAATTGGATACCAAGTGATTTCAGGTTTACCAAGTTGTTGTAATTTCATGACTTCGATTCTGGAAGAAGCAACTTTTACAAGCATATTAAAAATGCAAGGACCAGATATGAATAAAAGAAAAAGAATAAACAAAAGTGTAGTTAATATGGAGGCTACTAAGGACAGTAACCAGGAACTCCACCCAGAGGAAGGCTGCGGGCTGGGAGATGAGGCTATCATAAATGCCTCATCCAAACAGTTTTTCTTAAGATAAATACCAAAGAATGTTTCCCCCAAATTCTTGTTTTTCTTTCCTCAGACATAGTGACAATGGGTGGAACATTGTGCCCTTCAGTGAGTATAATCTCCCCCAGAACAAACCCTAGAACCTTACAAGGGAAGACTTTTACTCAGTTAGTACAGGTGTCAACAAAACCAAAAGCAGTTTGAAGTCCCTGCAAGGGAACACATGTGCAGGCCCTTAACAATCCTTTCAGAATTTACTTGTCTGGGAGCTGTATGAGAGAATGCAGGAGTCAGGAGTTGGGGAATTAAAGGTGCCAAGGTCAGGGATAAACAAGCAGCAGCATAGGCAGCTGATCTGTAAGCCTGTTTCCCTTCATCTAAAGTGAATTCCCTTTCCTTTAGGAAACATAAACCTCTCTAGGTCCATGGACAACTTGCAATATTTGCTTTCTCTGCATACTCAATGGGGAATTGTTGGGCTGTCAAAAATCCCCATCCTTTCCATATAGCCCCCGTAATCATGCAAAACATGAAAGGCATATTTGGAGTCAATATAGATCTTTGAGAAGTAAACAAGTGGTCTAGGATAGGGTTCCAGAGACCACTAGCATCTAGCCTTACCTTCTATCAAGGTACAATGTAAAAGACTTCAGGCAGGAAATTAGTTTAGCTCTAAGGGTCTTAAAGTCTTGGCCTGATCAGGGCATGCTAAGATTGTCCACCTCCTCTCCTAATAAGCAAAAAAGAAGGTGGAATATGGCCCCAAATACTTAGGCAAAGTGGGCCTTCAGACAAACAAACTAGCCCCAGGAAGCAAGAGATTTTATAGCAGCAATCAGAGAATCCTCCAGGGCGGGGCTACAAATCAAAATATCATCTATATTGTGCCTCACATCTTCCACTGAGCACTTGCTCTGATTATAGAAATTTGCTATAAAAGGAACATCTTATCAAGGACATGATATAAATAGCATCAAAACTTGTCCTTCATCCCTTGACCTGTGAGCAAACAATAAAGCATGCTTATCTCAGTTTTACTTCAAGTAATTGTCCCAGTTTTTAACAATTCCACTCTAAGCCACCTTAAGGAATTTAACAATTTCACTCAGGAATAATCAGGTGGGCTCTTAGTCAAAAGAACAACACTGGGAAGCTAAATCAGAAGGATCCCACCTGGACAAAGGCCAAGACCATCCTCAACACTTGCCCAGGTACTAACTTCCATCTGTAACAATTACTTCTGAGTAGCTTCTGGCATATGCCTTTCAGATGGTGGGTCACTGGTTTGATAATCTAATAGACAGTCATACATGAATTTTAAACTCCAAATAAATATCAGCTGCAGTCCCAAGAGATTTTCTTTCCAATAGCTACTATGAGTCCTTTATGTGTGTTTTGTATTTTCTCTAGCAATTCTCATGAATCAATGCTGCAGATGAATCTAGCTCTCAAGGATCATGTATCCTAAGTAGGTACTGGCTATGACCTTACATTGATAATAGTATAATAGTAAGAGATTCATCCTAGAAAGTTTACCACTTATCTTTCATGTATAAATAGATGCTTTTACATTTAATATTACAAAAGTCTTTTTTGCTTTTAAAATGCTCAATATATAGAAAAAGTCTAAATTGCATATTGTTCCTAACAGAAACATGTTCAAAGGGATAAAGGAAAAACCTGTTATCCTCAGAGTCCTTTTAATTAATGGGTAAAACTTTAAGATGACTTAATATAATCAAATAAAACTCTTACAGAATATAGAATATCACATAAAATAACCTTATCAGAATTGGCATTAATAATTTCTTGAGACCATTGTGCACTTAAATAAATATTAAATAATTTGCTGAAGACCAATGGAGACCTATGCAGAAATAAATCGCTTTCAGAGAACTTGTGGTTCCAACAAACCTCTTAAAAGTTTCTTGCATTACTAAGCATTGGATCTTTGATACAGCATCAAAAATGACCTTGCCTTAAAGCAGCTATAGATTTGAAAAATAAAAATAAAACATTGAGTTATTAACACCATGGAGATGCAGGTTATTCTTTTAAAGAATAAAAGCAATTAATTTTTCAACCAGCAAGGGGGGGAAGGTGTAAGCTCCAAAGAGCTGCAGTTTGTTCTAACTTCTAAGAAGCAGCCACACCTAGTGCAGGGGAGGTGACAGTTAGATTGTCACCTTTTTTAAAAAAAACTTTTTTTAAACTTTCTCTTATCCCTTGCTTCACTCCAATGAATCAATTCACAATTCTAGTACATGCAATTTAATAGTGATTGCTTCATATAAATTTTTTTCAAAGTTAATGCAATAGGATTACAATTTATATAAAATTGCTTTTACTATCATATCTCAAATAACAAATTTCATTGAACTGATTGAGCATAATTTATTTCTCTCCCTCTTATCCCACATGTCCGTGCTGCAGTCAGGGAAAGTTAGGGAAGGGAAGAAAAAATAGATCCTCTTTACTACAGAGACTCTCTTTAATTTATGTACTATTCTCCAGGAAGCCCCAATTTAGTTGAATGTACTTCCAAATTACTTTACATACACACACAAAATTCATTTATGTCAACACTGGTATTATATGTTGGTCGCATCTAAAAACCTATACAAAGGTATCAAATATAAAGCAATTACATCCAATAAAGAAGGTAACAGTCATATAGCATTTGCTTTATGCTAAGCACTTTGGAATCTTGAAATGCCCAATTGCCAAATTCCCCAGTCATTATTCTCAACAATTTTCCTGCAGTTCCAACTTTGGCCAGAGTTGGAGTCTACAGGAAAGTCAGACCTTTTTTTTTTCTCTTTTTAACAAATCATAGCTTATAGAACAGACATGACACAGGCATTCTGCACAAAGATACAAACACAGACAAAAATTATATGGAATAGTACCATCCCTTTCCCACACACAACAGATATATCTCATCAAGTTCACTCTTTTTTGCTCTGAAGATTTGAATTAGACTACTTCTGCCTTTTGATTATCCTAGGGTCCTCTATCAGGGCTACCCCTTGAATGTGGATCACTAAATCTCTCTGGGGAGAGTATCCAATCTCATAGCTGGACCTCCTGCAATACACAGAGCTGACCATCTCACTAAGACCATAAATCTTGGAAAGGGTTACCTACTTTCCCAGCCAACCAAGATGCCCCTGTTTTATGATGTTAGCAGAACTTCCTTCCTGAATCATGCCTGGATCACCAAATCTCGGTAATCTCATGGTTCACTGCCCCCTAACAACAGCTGGCTTGTGCTTCTATTTGTATCTAAGTGTCTCTCCTAGTCCCATACTTTTCAAAGAGGGAGGGAGAGAGTTTGATCCCAAGGATGGTCAGAGAAAATCCAACCTGGCACCTGCCTTGAATCAGAATCCTAGCCATCTCTCTGGGGAGTCAAGATCCCAGGCCAAGTCCCCATAAACTGTGGGATGGGTGTTAAACTCCCTCCCCCAAATTAAGTAATCAGAGACATCTTCAGGTACAAAAAGAAAGCATTTATTTAGTCCCTGAAGATAGAGGACCAAGCACACCTGGGGCATCTCAGCTCCCAACATGTGCCTGACCTGGCAAGCTAGAAATAGTAAAGCTTGGGGCGGAGCCAAGATGGCGAACTGCAGACAGCGTCCTCTGTGAGCTCCTGATACTTTCCCTCAGACCCAGACAAATTGAGCCTCCAAACTGGTTCTGGAGTGAGGGTACCACCAAACACTTGGACTACAAATGCACTTCTATCAAATATCTACTTTGAAAGAACTTCTGAGGTCAGTTTTAGATGGGCAGGGGATCAAACAGCTCCCAGCGCTCAGATGCCAGTGTGCAGCCAGGGTGCAAGTCCAGGGCTGGGACGGACTAGAAGATTTTAGGCTGCCAGGAAGTCCCTGGGAGATGCTTGGGCCACTTTGCTCTGCTTGCCAGCAGGTGCTTTGGCAGATCTACCTTTGACAACGGGTGGATTGAGAGCAGCTGAAAGTGTGATCCTAGTGCAGATATAGAGAGATCAGCCTCAGACCCGCAGTCAACTCGGCAAACTGCCCCAGGGCAAATTGAAAGGGCTGCAGAATTCCCTGCCGGTGACTTATACCTCAGCTCAAAATCATGAGCAAGAAGTAGAGAGCACTCACCATAGACAGATTTTATGGAGAGAAACTAGAGAAGTCCTCAGATCCTGAGATTCTGAAAACAATCCCAGATAAAGCCACAAAGGTGGACTTAAGCTGGTCTCCCTTTCATAAGGCTTACCTGGAAGATTGCATAAAGAATCTCAAAAGAGGGGGCAGAGCCAAGATGGCGGAGTGAAAAGGTGACTCTCTACGTCCTCCTCCAATCTTCTCTCAAATCAACAATAAAATAAGCCTCTGAACTCATCTTCAAGTCAACGAATCAGGAAATATTTGGATACTGCTTGCAGATATTTCTGAAAAACTTCACATCAGGTTTGTCTAGCTCGGACAGAGGGATAAACAGAGGACTCCGGTGTCAGAGAACTCTGGTGGAGGCTGGAAGTGAGGGTGGGACTCAACTCAGCTCAGCTCAGACCAGCAAAAAACTCCAAACTCCAAATTCCAAACACCTGGAGTTTATCTGAGGCACTCGGGACACTCTGCCCTGATTGGGGGCAGGTGTTCTGGCAAACTTGCCTTGTTTAAGGAGAAATTTGGACTTAGTCCTAGCTCCCACCGGCCCAGCACCTTAAATTAATTCGCCGAAGTGCCTCAGGGAAAAATCTTCAGCCGGCCGTTTCAGCTGCCGTTTTTTTTCCCCTCCTTAAAGAGATATTCACACTGTCTAAAAAAAAAAAATGAAGAGGCAAAAGAGAGCTCTCACCATAGACAGCTTTTATAAAGAGAAAGAGAAGACCCCAGATCCAGAGGTTCCTTTAGACATAACTCCAGAGGAAATCAGCAAGGACCATCACTGGTAACAGTTTCAAAAGGCCTTTCTGGAAGATTGCGTAAAGAACCTAATAAAGGAGCTGGAGGATAAATGGGAAAATAAATTGAAATTAGTGCAAGAAGGATACAATATGTTGCAAGAAGGATATGATGCCCTGCAAAATAGTTATGAAAAAGACACCAATCTATTGAAAAATAAAATTAGTGAAGTGGAAAAAAAGTGCAATGAACAAAAAAATTCAATTGGCCAGTTACAAATGGAGCTTAAAAAGGTAACTGAAGAAAACAACACTTTAAAAATAAGAATTGAACAAATGCAAGTGAATGACTCAATAAGACTTCAAGAATCAGTGAAACAAAAACAAAAAAATGAAAAATTAGAAGAAAATATGAAATATCTCCTAGGAAAAACAACTGACTTTTAAAATAGATCTAGGAGAGACAATCTACCGATTATTGGTCTTCCTGAAAGCCATGATGAAAAAAAGAATCTAAACACTATCTTCCAGGAAATCCTGAAAGAAAACTGCCCTGAGATGGTAGAATCAAAGGGCAAAATTACCATTGAAAGAATTCACCGATCACCTCCTGAAAGAGACCCCAAAATTAAAACGCCAAGGAATATTGTGGCTAAATTTCAGGACTATAGCACCAAGGAAAAGATTCTGCTAGCAGCTAGAAAGAAACAATTCAAATACCGAGGATCAATAATTAGAATCACACAGGATCTGTCAGCCTCCAAATTGAAGGATCAAAGGGCCTGGAACCAGATATTCCGAAGGGCAAAGAAACTTGGATTACAGCCAAGAATATCCTATCCAGCTAGAATGAGCATTATCCTCCAGGGAAGAAGATGGTCATTCAATGATATAGGTGAATTTCACCTATTTCTAATGAAAAGACGAGATCTGAACAAGAAATTTGACATCCAAACACAGAACTCAAGAGATGCATAAAAAGGTAAAAAGGAAAGGACTCTTGAGAACTTTATTTCTACTAGGGGGATGCTTAAAGTTTGGGGGTATCATTAACTAGATATTACTTTGATAATATGAAAAAGAGAACTAGAGGGGGAAAGGTTGTCATACTGGGGGAAAGAGGGAAAAAATGGTAAAATAAGATCTAAAAAAAGAGGCAAAAACAAGGTAAAATCTCTTGAAGAGGCAAAGAAAACCTAATATAATGGAGAGAAAGAGGGGAGGGAGTTGAGCATTGTGTAAATCTTACTCTCATCAGTTTGGGCTCTAAAAGTGTATATCAGACACTTGATTTCACATAGAAACTTGTCTGTTGCTAGAGGGAAGTGGGAGGGAAAGGAGGAAAAGAAAGTGACAAACTAATAGAAGGGAATAGAGAAGAATCAGGGGAAAGGAGTAAAAACAGGGGGAGGGGATCTAAAGGGTGGAGTATTGATTGGAGGAGGGAGTCATCAAAAGCAAAGTACTGAGGAGGGGGAAAGGGAGAAAGGGGAAAGGAAAGGGGAAAACATAACGTGGATAAATAAGATGGCAGGAAATAAAGAATTAGTTATTCCATCTGTGAATGTGAATGGGATGAACTCTCCCATAAAGCAGAAGCGGATATCAGACTGGATTAAAAACCAGAATCCCACAATATGTTGTCTACAAGAAACATATCTAAAACATAGTGACACATATAGGATGAAGGTAAAAGGCTGGAGCAGGACCTATTATGCTTCAGGTGAACAAAAAAAAAGCAGGGGTAGCAATCCTTATCTCTGATCAAGTAAAAGCCAAGATAG